>JAVJIX010000036.1:1982500-1995000 GCA_036785185.1 Paratrypauchen microcephalus
ACTGTTACTGCAAATTGTACAACTAGTTCCACTGTTACTACAAATATACTATATTGCTAAAAGTATTCGCTCACCCATCCAAATAATGAAATTCAGGTGTTCCTATCACTTCCATGGCCAAAGGTGTATAAAAATCAAGCACCTTGGGCTGCAGACTGTTTCTACAAACATTTGTGAAAGAATGGGTCACTCTCAGGAGCTCAGTGAATCCAAGCGTCGTACTGTGGTAGGTTGCCACCTGTGCAACAAGTCCAGTTGTGAAATTTCCTCGCTCCCAAGTATTCCAGTCAACTGTCAGTGGTATTGTAAGAAAGTGGAAGCGATTGGGAATGACAGCAAAGCTGACAGAAAGTGACAGGCCACGTAAACCGACGGGGCGGGGTCAGTAGATAGACGCTGAGGTGCATAGAGCGCAGGTTGCCAACTTTCTGCAGAGTCAGTCGCTACAGACCTCCAAACTTCATGTGGCCTTCAGATTAGCTCAAGAATAGTGTGTAGAGAGCTTCATGGAATGGGTTTCCATATGGCCGAGCAGCTGCATCCAAGTCATACATCACTAAGAACAATGCAAAGCGTCGGCTGCAGTGGTGTACAGCACGCCGCCACTGGACTAGAGCAGTGGAGACGCGTTCTCTGGAGTGATGAATTGCACTTCATCTGGTAATCTGATGGACGAGTCTGGGTTTGGCGGTTGCCAAAAGAACGTTACTTGTCTGACTACATTGTGTGTAATGCGACTTTGGTGGAGGGGGGATTATGGTTGGGTATGGGGCAGATCTGATCCAGTATCAGTATCGGGTTCCGATATCAACGTAATTCATGGATTGGAAATTCCAATCCAACCTGCAAATTTCTGATCCATGTGCCATGTCTGTATATACACATAATAATAATAATAATAATAATAATTCATTGCATTTATATAGCGCCTTTCATGACACCCAAAGCGCTTTACAGTTCATTGTTCATTCACTCCACACTTGGTGGTGGTAAGATACTTTCTGTAGCCACAGCTGCCCTGGGGCAGACTGACGGAAGCGAGGCTGCCAATCTGCGCCATCGGCCCCTCCGACCACCTCCAACACTCACGCACACTCCACTTTCATACTAGGCAAATGTGGGTAAAGTGTCTTGCCTAAGGACACAGCGACAGCGATTATCTGCTGAAATGACTCCACGAGTGATTTCCTGCCGTGGAATGGAGCGCTCCCCCTGGTTTGCAGAGCCATGCTCTAGTGCAAACTGTTCCCGGCTACTGCAGGACTGCTTACAACCTGTTTTCCCGCTATCTGGACTCTGTTCCCCTCCCTAGTGCGTGCGAGGGTGCGCAGATCCAAATGCTCTCCCGACCTTCCTCTGTCTCCATGCTGCTCAGGGGCCAAACTGGGGCACTTCCTGGTCTTGCGATAAATAGCGCATAATGGTGCGCTAAAGGGGGCCACATTAAAGGGGGAACCATTACTGTTAATTTGTGGGTTTATTTTGTTTTCTTAAGTCTTATTTAATTAAGTCATACCACATGGGGGGTTATTTAAGTATTTTCTTTATTATGTTGAATTGCAGGTGTTTTATCATTATGGGGACCGTTATTTGTAGTTAAACAATAATGATGATAATATGGAAAACAAACAGTTTTGGTATCGGAATAGTATCTGTATCAGCCGATATCCAAATTCAGAGATTGGATCGGAAGTGGAAAAATGTGGATCGGTGCATCCCTAATTATGGTGTGGGGTTGTTTTTCAGGAGCTGGGCTTGGCCCCTTAGTTCCAGTAAAAGGAACTCTGAATGCTTCAGCATACCAAGAGATTTTGGACAATTCCATGCTCCCAACTTGATGGGAACACTTTGGAGCTGGTCCCTTCCTCTTCAACATGACTGTGCACCACTGCACAAAGCTAGATCCATAAAGACATGGATGAGAGTTTGGTGTGGATGAACTTGACTGGCCTGTACAGAGTCCTGACCTCATCCCAACAGAACTCCTTTGGGATGAATTAGAGCGGAGACTCAGAGCCAGGCCTTCTCATCCAATATCGTGTGTGACCTCACAAATGCGCCTCTGGAAAAGTGGTCAAAAATTCCCATAAACACACACTCCTAAACCTTGTGGACAGCCTTCCCTGAAGAGTTGAAGCTTTTATAGCTGCAAAGGGTGGACCAACGTCTTAAACCCTATGGATTAACAATGGGATGTCACTTAAACATATGCAAGTTAATACTTTTGACAATAATCTCCAGAGTTACTACAAATGGTACAAACATATACTATTACTACATACATTTACATGCTCTATAATCAGATATACCCCACTAAACCCATGATTCTCCTCCACAGTGGATAATGTCATGGCTCTCCCTGGTTTCCGCGGTGACGCCCACTCAGAGCAGAGCTGCATTCACAGATGGAGAGCAACAGAAAAAAACTGGAAGTCAGCACGGATACAGAGGAGAGAAACAAGGGGATGAAATCAGGGAATACTTTATGTATTCTGTAGTATGGTAATGATGATTCTTTGATTAGTTTATTCATTTGTAGGATATGATCAGCTAAATTGTATTTTTTACAATTTGTTTTTTCATGGGTTTTCAGAAATTCTATACAAGTTAACCATTTCTATATTCCCATTGAGACTTGGGTCTCAAACTAGCATAAATTGAGTCTGAACAATCTACTCTAAATATATGCATCATACTTTAAATAAGACATTGTGCTTGGGTCTACTCTATTCTATAGTAATTATAATCTATGACACCCCTGGATCGTTATGTTGGAATTTGGACATTTTAAATTGCAGTATTAACTACCACCTACTTCCATGTAAGAAAACGGCAGTGCCCAATGGGACATAGCATCACCGTAAACAGAGCACTGACATTATTTTCATTTGTACCAAAATTGCTATGTGACGCTCTTGAATCCTACATGTATCACCGATTAAAATATGAAAAGAAATAAAACTGAAGGACGAAGTACAGAGCAGCGGGCATATACTGGTGGCGAGGGCTGAACAGAGCAATGACGCCATGACACCATACAGGAGCATAAAAGATTATTCAAACATGCATGAATCACTCCAAATAAAATTTCCAGAGGATGAATGAGAAGGGAAAACATTCACACGCATATGCATCTGTGGACATCCAGCGATCCTTCACCTGTCTAAAGACAAATTTACAATAGAAACCAATTAAAGCAAGGGATATGAATATCAAAAGTTATACAATTATTGCAGTACATACTAATGAAGTCCCATATTGCACACAGCTTGGTATTGTATGCAAATGGGAGTCTGTTCTTTGAAATGTTCATAAAGCTGCTAAACTGACAGAACAAAGTGGTGTGAAGAGAGAGGCTGCTGTTTGCTGCTGGTGTTTTATTGATTTTCAGTGCAAGCTTCAGCCGATGCGTCAGATCAGAGCCACAGGGTCAAAACTCAATGCCTTCTACAATATCCTGTAACTCGTCAATAAAACTGGAGAGGGAATATGACACACAGACCTGAGAGGCACGGATCAGCTCTGTCCAAAGAAAACAGAAGACTGGGAGGAAAACTAAAACCAGTCTGTATAGCATCCTGCAGCATTGGTTACTTTTGTGCTTAAAAAGGTCCTATATTACGCAAAATTGACTCTTAAGAGCTTTAAGCCATTAAAAACATACCCAGAGTTGTGTTTTGTTTCACACACACGTTTGAGCAATCCTTTATTGTTAGTCTATCTACATCTCCAAAGCTCAAAATGCTCTGATCCACCTTGTGATGTCATGAAGCCGTAGTTTAAGTTAACGGCAACCTTTTACCTTTAGTTCAGGAGACATTGGCAAGGTCAGGTCTGGAATCATCTAAATGTGATTGTGTATGGAGTTTAAAAACACAGTGGAGCACTTCCCGTATTACCACATGACATCACAAGGTGGAAGAGTGTGTTTCCTGTCAGAGAAGAACTTATGTTAAACATGTGTGAATGAAACCAAATAACTCCAGCTATGTTTGAGACGAGGAAACAGCATTATAAAATCTAGATCAGAAAACAGTGTACAGGGGGTCCTCGGGTTACGACGTTGATCCGTTCTTAAGACTCATCGTAACCCGAATTTCGTCGTAAGTCGGAATTTGATTTTGATCTTCCAACCAAAGCACCAATAACCTTTCCATCTCATTAGACCACTACGCTGCTTGGTTATCACTGTCGCTTTCATAGGAGCAGATCAGAGCCCACATCAGGTACTTCCGCCCACATTGGGCACGCACACGAGGCCGTCTTCTTCTCCCTACAACCACAACAAAGCGTATTCTTCCGCCGTGCGCCGTTCGCGTTCGTTTACGTCGCTTACCACGCTAAACCGCGTAAGACAGAATGACGCGTAACTTTTATTTATTTTTTTAATGGGGGCTCATTCGTAACCACGAAACGGCGTAAGTCGAGGACCCCCTGTAATATGAACTCTTTAATAGTAAAAGAAGCACGTGTTTGACCCTTTGGTGTTATTCTCCTCCCATCTGACAGAGCTTTTTTTTCCCCCTCTCACAACCTTTATTTTTGTTGTTCTCCCATGGCGCTGTAAGAGGTTTAATTCACCCTGGGTAAGGTCAATTTAAATACCACTCAGAAAAAAAAAAAAAAAATGTCAAAAGGGCCATAGTTTTATACACAAAAAACCCCAATCTGAATACATCAACTCGTATCAAGCATGCAGTAATTACGTAGCACAAATATCTAATGCAAAATTGGTTTCTGAGAACTCACTTAAAGGGATATGCCACCCCCAGGTCAAATTTGGGCATCTCCCCACAGTCCAGAGACTAAAATAAGTGGTGGAAAGCGTTTTCCTGCTCACCCAGCCATTGTCCGAGTCTGTCGCCACTGACCGCCGCGGTAACTGGTGCTCCTCCGCCTTAGACTGGAGTCTAACGTCGCCAGAGAAAGATTTCGGCCAAAAGGAATTAATTTGCTCGATGCGTTTCCCAATTACTTTCTGTGTAGTGTGCATTCATATCGAGTGCAAATAAATGTGCAAATCAACACGGAGAGCTTGCCTTGGTCATTTTGGGTGGGAACTATTTTCCAGTGCGTAAGAATACAGTCGTATCACGCAGCACGCTACCAGGGGAATCCCTGTTACGCACCGGGAAGGGAGTTCCCCTGTTGCACAACGTGGTGCGTGATACGCCTGTATTCTTACGCACTGGAAAATAGTTCCCACCCAAAATGACCAAGGCAAGCTCTCCGTGTTGATTTGCACATTTATTTGCACTCGATATGAATGCGCACTACACACAAAGTAATTGGGAAACGCATCGAGCAAATTAATTCCTTTTGGCCGAAATCTTTCTCTGGCTACGTTAGACTCCAGTCTAAGGCGGAGGAGCACCAGTTACCGCGGCGGTCAGTGGCCACAGACTCGGACAATGGCTGGGTGAGCAGGAAAACGCTTTCCACCACTTATTTTAGTCTCTGGACTGTGGGGAGATGCCCAAATTTGACCTGGGGGTGGCATATCCCTTTAAGGGTGCATTGTGTAACTTTGCAGTGGAGGGTCCGTCAAATGCTTTTCTCCATAGATATGTCATGACTCTGCCTGAAATGCTCCATCCTATGACATTAAAAAGCTCTACCTTACATTTATTCAAATACAGATGGAATTACTTAGTCTGGTTAACACCTGACCATATCACAAGTGAGATATGGGTCTGGAAACTCGCTTCGAAAAATCCCGTAGCGGAGGTGTGGTTAGCGATTGCCAACAGCCGTTTATTGGGCGTTATGAATGTCTATCATTGAGCGTATACGTAAGTCCATAGCCAATCATGTCAGTTGTCAGTTCAAACTACAAGCTTCCGTTTGTCATGTAGTACGCGTCACCGTCTTGCCACACCTCCCCCGCTCTCTGATTGGGGCCCTAAATCTGGGACTCTCGCTTGGACGAGTTTCCAGGCTGCCTTCCAGTTCGAAACGAACGGAAGCGGCCTGGGAATTCCCAGGCTAGGAATTACTGCTAAAAACTAAAAAAAACTGACTGAGCGGGGTTGCCTCTCCACAGATGTGACCTGTAACTTGGCCTGGTTTGGACTCCATGAAAATAGAAAGGTTTAATGCCAGAGTGTGTACATTTCAGCCCAGCAAAAACATCTCCATGGAGAAAAGTGTTTGACACACACTTCACCAGAAAGTTAGACAATGAATGCACCTTTAAGTCACTACCCATCACAGAGTAACATTAACATAATTAACAACAATTAACATATCTTGATTGTTTAATTACAAATTATGTTTATTTAACCAGGAAAGTCCCCTGAGACTCAAAGAGCATTTTGTCAAGGGAATCCTGGCTAAGACGAATCAACAACACAACCCATAGACATATATATAAGATTTAAGACAGTTATAAAAAATGTATACAAAACAATGGAATAAGACATTTAGACGGTCAAGTTGTTATGTGAAGGTTTAACAGAGTTGTTCCTATTCCTTGCCAAAAGCTGCCCGTGTGAAATCAAAATGGTTCATCTCCGTCTACACTACACTTACTCTCGATATCACATTGGTGTTGTTGGCAGGAACTCAAGCCTCCATTTGTACGCTTCAGATCTGAGGGGAATTTGGACCAACTCAAAAATAACTCCACACAATGTGAACTGATTTGAAAACTCCAGAGACCCGTTCGTGTTTGTATTCATGTTGGTTTATCTTTTGGCTGGTGATGTCCATTGTATTGTGTTCTACAGAGGAACCTAACAGGCCATAGCAGATAGCATAGAGTTCACACCAGATACATCACATGTTCTGGGTTTGCCAATACATGTCGATTTAAATTAGACACTGCGTCAAAGCTCTGAAAACACACATTATAGACGACATCGATAGAATGTGTGCGTGGTACTGGTGGCTATGGTAAAGGGAGCAGTGCTGTCACAATACTAAAATTTCAAACTATTTCCATACTAAGGAATAGGGATTTAACAATATCAGAAGTCTCACAATAATATCGTGGGCCATCACAACATATCAATCACAAGTCTCTTTGCTTAAATTAAAGGGATAGTGCGTTTTTTTTTTTTTAAAGTTAATCTGTATGGGTTTCCTTCTAAAAGTTACGTGTGTTGACACCGGCTTACCTCTGAGTCTCAGCTGATCCTGGTTCGGCTCGCTTTCTGGAGCCCACTTCCCTGGAACATGAAATAAACTTGTTTTTCTTCTCAAAACAAAACTTTGTTAGAAAGGTGATATATTTGCGTCTGAAACAGGTGTCCACGAAACATCCAGCAGCGTATTTCGCATTTGCGTAATGTCTCTCTCCACTCGTATCACTACGCCCATGTTAACTCTATCAGCCTGTTCACTTGTAAACTTCGGCGTAGACATCCTCTGAAGGTGAACAGGCTGATAGAGTTAACATGGGCGTAGTGATACAAGTGGAGAGAGACAATACGTGAATGAGAAATACACTGCTGGATGTTTCGTGGACAACTGTTTCGGACGCAAATATATCACCTTTCTAACAAAGTTTTGTTTTAAGAAGAAAAACAAGCTTTATTTCATGTTCCAGGGAAGTGGGCTCCAGAAAGCAAGCCGAACCGGGCTGAGCTGAGTGTGTCAGAGGTAAGCCAGCTAAAAAAGCCCCAGAGGGAACTACATAGACAGTGAGCCTTTGCCTAGTTACAGTGCTGATTACATGAAAAAAATAATTTATTACGCACATTTACATCTTCGGGCCCGTTTACACGAGAACGCTTACGGGTAAAAACGACAAAATATTGTATCGGAAGTGCCTTTCGTTTACACGGTGACGGCGTTTTTGGGGCCTAAAAACGCAAAAATCTGAAACCACCCTCCAGAGTGGAAAAGTTAAATACGCTCCGCTGTAGCGTCTCCGTGTAAACTGCCCAAGACGCAAAACTGGTCAGATCTGCTCATGTCGGTACGCGTTTACGTCACATAGATGCGGCATACGTTGATACCACGGATGTTCAAGCTGTGCTAGCAGCTCTAGTCAACATACAAGAGTCATTTCAAGAATTGTATAAATCGCACCCACACACGTCTACGGCGTTCAAGTCTTTCTCACACTCTCACAGCCACACAGACGCCAAGACAAGCGACTTCCACATGAGGCACTTCAAATGTAAAACCCGATGTGATTTTATATTTTCTAATTCACTGTAATCCTCCTGTAATGTAACTATTTTCAGTACAATATTCAAAAACATGTCAACAAAAATACAAGTCACTGAAATGTTTGGAGTGGAACTTGACAACTCATTTAAAATGCAACTAGAACATTTTATTTTGAAGTTTTACCGGTACAGTCGTGGTTAGAAATGTAACTTGACGCTGTTGTGGTTTTTGTTGTTTTTTTTTTCAGTCCAGCGCCTCCCTTCGCTGGCTTTTGCGTCTTCGTATAAACGCGGATTAAAAAATTGAAGACTTTTGCGTCTTCTGTTTTGATCGTCGTCGTATAAACGTAGCCTTAGATTACATCTCAACCAACGGCTGGTCAAGGGGTTTTAAATGTAAGAGGCTGCATATTGTGAATATGCAACTTCTTCCATTTAAAATCCCCTTCACAATTTTATTAGCCTCCACAAAATATCACAACAAGTATCATACCGTGAGTTGCAAATCGTGAATATATCGTACCGAGAGATTTGGATATCGATACATCCCGACTAAGGAATAGACTCGATACTCAATACCAATTCCAATACAACAAAGGCCATTAAAAACATGTTTTTAAACAACAGAATGTGATTTTCAACGTTAAAACACATTACTTTCTTTGATATTACCATGTGGCCTTATCTGTGTAAATGTTGACCTGATTTTACAAACATATCACATCTGGTGGTAGTAAAAGGTCTAATAATGTCTGTATTGAGTAGCATATTTATTAGGGATGGGACAAGATCTCGTGAGACAAGACTGCACACATGAGGAAAATTTGCCTTGGATTAAAAAAAAGGTTTAATTTTGGTGAGCAACGTCTCTTGAGATGTAGTTGCAAAAAGCAGTGTGATACAATGATGGCAAATCTACTAAATTAAATAAATGTGAAGCCAAAATTGAGACATGTCACGAGATTTTTTTTCATAACATTTTTTTGTACATTTAGTTCACGTCTCGGAGAAATTATGTCTCGTCCCATCCCGAGTATTAATTCATTAATTTTGATCACCAGTGAGTGCAAAGAGTCTGCAGTTCCAATGTAAACAGTGTGTCTCCATCTTTAGTCCTGGATAGAACAAAGTGATTCCTGTAATAAATCCCTGGTCTCATGAATCAGCAGGAGTTTCTGAGTGAATAAACTCTCGGAATGTGGAGTGGAAGGCTGAACAGTCAAAGCAGACACATTTTATCACCAAATCAAGGATTCAGGGGACAAAAAAAAAAAAAAAATCCCAAAGAAAATATTTTTGCCAGAAGCTGCAGATATTTGAAAAGAACACAAACTTTCAATATTTTGTATTTCAATAATGTAGGTCCTGTGTAGTTTAGCCTCATGATGACTATTAAAGGGTGGACAATATTTCTTAAAAAGGTGCGGAAGAGTCCGCAACCTGCTCATCTCCATGGAAATACTATTGCTTTGTTTAGATTTCCCAACGGTATGGCATTAAACTCATTTAATTTCCATGGAGACAAACCCACAATGACTCCAAGCCATTCACAGTAGAATTGCCTCTTTTTTGAAGAGTAAAACAGCTGTAATTAAAACAAAATGCAATATAGATTACTGGTAATTTAATGCCATCCTGTGAAACCTTTCAGGCAAAGCAATAATGCCTCCATGGAAACAAGTTTGAGGCAGACCTCCTAGTTACACAGTACACCTTTAACATAAGCCAGTACAAGCACCTAAACACTTCACAAAATAATGCTTTGTAAAACTGGTTTGTGCAGAAGACTCTAAACTCAGGTGACAGGTGTTTACATATCACTGAACAGTCTCAGACTCCAAAAGGTCAACGTAAAGACAAGACAAAGGGTTTGACAACCAAGCAGGTGAGTCAAATACACAAAGGTTTAAAATGTCCTACATTATGCAAAGCTGACACTCGTGTGCTTTACGCCATGTTGTAGTGTTGTTACTTCCTCAAAAACATAGCTTTGTTTTGTTTCATTCGCACATGTTTGAGTAATCCTGCATTATTAGTCTCTCAATGTCGACAAAGCTCAAAATGCTCTGTTCCACCTTGTGATGTCATGAAGAGATAGTCCAAGTTAACAGCTACCTTTTGTTCAGAAGAGATTGGCAATTCCAGAGCTGAAATGATCCAAATGATTCCAGTGAAGGTGTATGGAGTCTTAAAACACAGTGGAGCACTTCCGGTATTACCACGTGGCATCGCAAGTGTTTTCTGTTTGAGAGAAGCCTTTAAATATGCTGGGTTTGTGTGTCAAACGTGTGAATGAAACCAAACAGAACTCCAGGTATTACAACAGAGATCAGAAAAATGCGATATACGATAACTTTTCTATTGCAACAATATTTAATATTTTTGGCACAATAACTTAATTTTTAAAAAAAATAAAAAATATTTCAACCAAAAATGCACATGCCTTCATTTACTAGTCATATATATATATATATATACATACATATATATATATACATATATATATATATACATATATATATACATACATATATATATACATACATATACACATATACACATATACACATATACACATATACACATATACACATATACACATATACACATATACACATATACACATATACATATATACATATATACATACATACATACATACATACATACATACATACATATATACATATATACATATATACATATATACATACATACATACATATATACATACATACATACATACATATATACATACATACATATATACATATATACATATATATATATATATATATATATATATATATATATATATATATAGATATAGATATAGATATAGATATAGATATAGATATAGTGCAGAACTATGCAGAACCAAAATAAATAAAAACAATAAAAATATATATCAAAAACTCAAATCTCAGTCAGGCTAACAAGCTTGCAATCACTTTATGTGTTTAATTTAGTCATGGCTGTCAAAAAATACAAAGGGAATATTTATAGACTCCAAAATGTAGTATGTACTCTACAGAGGAAATGACGGAAAAACACCAAAGAAGCATTTTAACAATTACATTTCACATTAAATTTCAGTCTTTTCTTTTCCGAGCGCTTCAGCAAACGTGTTCAACCTCCCACAGTGACCCAAGAGCCTCCCTCCATCAGACAGAGCTGGATAATAAACAGGTGGAGTGAGTGCAGTGTCCTAGTACATAACAGTCTGATTATTACAATCAGCACTGTTCAATTACAGTTCAGAGCAGTCTCCACCAGCACAAAGTATTTTCTCTAGACAACTGTACATGGGGTAGTACAGAGCAATGTTTAATAAATCATGCAAAATTCATAGACTAGATCATAGACTACATACAGTATGTATAGCAGTGTTTCCCCACAGGTCCATTCATTTCATTTCTTTAAAAAAAAAAAAAAAATTATTTGGTCAAGTCAATTACCAGACATAGGCGGAAGCTTAAGCTTATTGTGTCTACCATAGGGCTGCAACGATTAGTCGACAATGTCGACATGAAATTTCATTGTCGACATGAAATTTCATTGTCGACTAGTCACCAGTCACTGTATCTGCATGTGAGGAATATTCCAATATTAGCACTAGTGCTAAACGGAATGGTGGCCATGCTCAATTTGCTCACGAGTCATGGACAATCTTTTTCATTCCGAATGTAGTCTAGTCGTGTTTTGGCAGTGTTCCCTTAACAGAACGCCGTTTCACAGAATACTTCAACTTTGATTTAAACTGGATACTGACAATATTCCGCTTTGAAACGGAATGCTTAAAGCACGCACGCGCAACTGCGCTCACTAAATACCTACGTTAGCGTCGTGTCCATTATCCTAGTAATATTTTTTTTCGTGACTAATCTTGACTAATCGTTACTGGATCTATAGATTAATCGACTACTAAAATTATCGTTAATTGCAGCCCTAGTCTACCATTATCTCTAACTACAGCACGCTCATGGCCATTCATCTACAAAATTAATACAACATGGACATTGGACATGGAAGAAAGAGCAATTATTAGCAATTATTCTAATCATCACTATATTTTCTTTATTTTTCCATTACCATTCTTTTAAAAATGATTGAATTATAAAAGAGGTAGCTTGTTTCAGCTCATTGCAGCAACTGTTCCATAATTTAACTCCTTTGCTTGATAAAGTGTTCCCTCTGAAAAAAAAAGTATAATTAACGCTTAAAGTTACTAGTATACATTATTACAACAAAACAAGCAAAAAAGTGTCATTGTTAATACGAATATACCGCTCAGTGTCTTCAAAGACTAGGGGGTAAAAATTGGACTGTGGGTGGCCACCGTAATCTGTTCTGGTTCCAGCGACTAAAGCTCCAATTCACTTG
>JAVJIX010000036.1:2000000-2217500 GCA_036785185.1 Paratrypauchen microcephalus
GTGCCTTCATGGGCCTCAGGGAAAAACAGCACATTTAGGCTACGTTCACACTGCAGCCTGAAACGACCCAAATCCGATTTTTTTGCCTCTATGCGACCTGTATCTGATCTTCTAATGGCAGTGTGAACGACACAGATCCAATTTTTTCAAATGCGATCCAGGCCACTTGGATATGTGGTCCTAAATCCGATACATATCCGATCTTTTGACATGCGACTGCAGTCTGAACGGCCAGGTCGCATTAATCCGACCTGAGTGTGTTTCCTCCAATGAGAGTGGTACAAGTAGGCGTTCACAAATGTGCACAAACGTTCTTCTCGTCATGCGAAAATAGTATATAAACTCGTATCAGTGAAGCGGCGAAGCACGTAGCAATCCCACTCCTCCTGCCTGTGACTCCGCACCCACATGTTCCTTTCTGCACACGTTGCTGCCACTGCCCCGCAAAACGCTGTGGCCAAAAACCTCGTCCTTCTCCGTCTCCTCCTTAAAACAAATAAGCTGTACATGTTTTGGCTCCGGTACGAAAGCAACTTTAGGCTACTTCCGTAAACATTGAGCGCGTTCACTGCGTGTGACGTCATCGTGTCCTCCAATGCGCATGCGGGACACTTTTGGGGAGTTTAGCGTTCACACTGGAGATCACATACAATTCGCATTTAACTGGAAATGTGAACGGCCTTGCAAATAAATCCGATTTCACAAAAAAATCGGAATTGAGCATTAAGCCCTGCAGTGTGAACGTAGCCTTATTTATGAGGGAGCACCGAGATAGAACACTACAAGAACACTACAAGAACAACTCCCAACAAACAGTTTTTCTTCTCTCAAACAGAAAACACTGTGTTCCACCTTGTGATGTCATGTGGCAATACAGGAAGTGCTCCCTTGTGTTTTAAATCCCATACACCTTTACTAGAATCATTTGGATAATTTCAGCCCTGGAATTGCCAGTCTCTACTGAAAGATAGTTTTCAAGTTAACAGCTACTTTTTAACCTACCACTACATGACATCGCAAGTTGGAATAGAGCATTCTGAGATTTAGCAATATAGACAGAATAATAAGGGTTACTCTGAATTGTGAATGAAACAAAACAATTCCAGGTACGTTTTTGAGGCGGTAACAACATTATAACATGTCTTAAAGCTCACAAGAGTCAATTTTATGTAACACGACACCTTTAAATCAAGAATTGTTTTGCCAACTACATTTGTTATTTATTTATCCATTATGACAAGGCATGTTATTGGACAAGCTTAAGAGGTACAATACGCTTTTCTTTTGCCATGCTTTTTTGTGCCTTCTCTCCTCTCCACCCCCTAGTCAAAAGTGTGACCCTGCTGTAACACATGGACAGACTGATCCAGCATACAGTGATAAAGGCTGTGCAAATCTTCCACAGAGAAACAAGGCCGTGAACTCCCTCTAACCCAACTCTTATCTCGCGCTCTCTTCACACCACACTTTCACTACAAGCTACGACGCCATTGGCCCCGAGCCCCATTCAAGGACAAGGTCTGGGGCCACTTATGCACAACAAGTAAATGGTAAACTGAACAAAGCAAAGAGGACATAATACACTATAATATACAGGTAAAATGTATACATAGTATGTCCATCAATAGACACAGATGGTAAATGTTTTGTTTAAATCACTTGGGATTTTTCTGCAGTTCGGTTTACAGTCTTTATAATAGCAATTGATACTTTGCAGTGATATCACTCTACATGTATCTCTATGATGGAATGCACAGCAGTTACCACGGTGACACAATGCCCACATTAGCAAACACTGCCAAAAAATTAAGATGATCGGAAAACAAGATGAAAAAAATTCAAAGATAAGATAAGAGAAGACTTTATTGGTCTCACGCAGGAGAAACAACACATTTTCAAAGCATGTGATCTATATGAGCGGCCATGGTCCTGTGTAGGGGCTTGATTTTCAAGAAAAAGTTGAGAATGCCAACTGAAAAACTGTAGGTCAATACTAGCTAGCTTGTGACTAATGTTATTTGAAAGGGACTTATTTAACAGCACAGATCAGATCACCTGTTGTACTTCCAGCCAACTCAGTTCTTTATGGTCAGATTGTGTTAAAATATAGCACAGATTAGTCTAAACAAGCCTCAGATAGAGCAGTGTTTATGGTTAGCATCACACCCCCAGGGAATGTTGAGGACATCAGCTGAAAAGTATCAACAGTATAAACATTACTGCATTTTATTATTTGCAGGATGTGCACAACCAAAAAGGGTGGCTTGTGTGATCATTTCTGTACTTTTAACACTGCCATGTTGTTGTAACAGAATAAAATGTTGGTTTAATGTGTAACTAAACTTAACTTTCACTTGCTGCTACACTGTGTATGGCGTTTCAAGTACTACGTGGCATCACACAGGACTGCCCTAATTACAACCAGGTGTTTCTGATAACAGCAGGGGCGGAGTTTAAAGTGCAGATACCACCTCCTCCTCCTCCTTCTTCTTCTTTTCCGTTCACCATCTTTAATCCTCAGGTACTTCCAAAGTTAGCCGCTGTACTTGAAATGTGGTTGTGGGCGGAGTTAAGGTTCAGAGCGATACATTGTGGGTCATGTTTGCAGACACACACCTGCGCTTGCCGTCCACACAGACCAGACTTTTCTGTGTTAGCAACACAGAAAAATGTGTAGCTACAATCCTACGTCACTGAAATAAGCAGATTTCTATTGTCTGAAGCTGCAGGAGCCAGGACCAGCACAGACTGCAGATACTGTCAAAGATTTCTCTGCTTGATTTCATGTGGAATATACAAATGAGAAGTATAATCCAATCTTTAGTGCCTGTTGCGTGGTGACAGAAATCTGACCATTAGGCCTGTCACGATAACTACTATCGACTTACCATTTAGTACATGATACATGGAACAATTATTTTGGGGGACTTCCTTTGTATTGCTGATTTGATTTGAGTTGTAGAGGGTTGAAAACTAATCAATGTTTTTAGCGTTTAATTTATTGCAGCTCATGTTCACCAACAATACTGTACATATGATATGTTTGCGTTATTCTGAATCAGTATAATCAGTCCTCTATCCATCTATAGATGGTAGTTCAAATGTTATAAATGTGACAAGGCTGGCCATTGCCATCTTCTGTCTGACAAAAAATATGATTTTAAAATGCATGTTATCTTATGACTGATTGCTTTGGTATGATTTCATATGGGTTAGCTAGGGCAAAAATGTGTAGATTTTACTCTTTTTTTTTTTTTTTTTTCAGCTTTTTCTATTTGGTTTTAACTAAACTCACCCATAATTGCATTGTGCAACAGTGTGCCCATTACCGGTCTCCTGTCCATTTGGTGCAACAATGCCTGCTGTTGACATAACCCATTGTTGTGGTGGCCCTCTCAGCTGCAGCCCATGGAGAGAGCTTTGAGAGATTTGGACCGCTTGGTTTTGTGCCAAATTGGCTGTTAGAGCCGACAGCTGAAGTTACAAAGAGCAGAGTGAGACCTCCAACAGAACCAGACTTTTCACACCTTAGTCCTATCCACAGTGTTTACTTCACAGCTCACTTTAACGTGCAAAATATGAATATACATTATACTTTAAGCAACTCTGAAATGTATTTTATTGGACAATGGATTTTCATCTTAAAGATCCCATGACATGGTACTTCTTGATGCTTTTATATGGTGCCTTAATGGTTCCCTAATACTGTAAATGAATCCTTCTTCAAAATCAACACTCAATGCATGAGAAAGACCCATTTACACAGACATGGTCAAAAATTCACTCTCTGAACAACTAATTCTGGGCCTTCTTGCTTGAATGCAAGTGAGAAGGACACAGATTGGCGCAGAGGAGCGGGTGGGCCCCCCCACCCGCTTCTTTGCGCCGCTGAAGCGCTGCTCTGCGCTGTCTCTCATTTCCGCGTTTGAAGCACGAAGACAGAAAGGAGAGGCATTTCAGTGAAAAAAAAAAACACATTTTCACAGAAAATAAAATTAAACCACTGCTGTTTCAGAGGTCCAGAGGGTCGGGTAAAGGACTTCCGAGCCTAGAAACCCTCGCACGTGCCTCCAGGCAAATAAAAAAACGCATTTCACATTGCGTAGCTCTAAATTATGTTTCCTCATCACAAACGCACCTTGAGTTTTGTTTTGTTTTTACACACACGCTCTGAATATTTAGGCCAAGTTCTGCTCTCAAATGGAAAACACTCTGCTCCAACTTGTGTAATATAGAAAGTGCTCCACTGTGTTTGTAAACTCCACACGTTCACTAGAAACATTTGGATAATTGCAGTCTCTACTAAACAAAATATAAAAGGTAGCCGTTAACTTGACAATTACAGATTCATGACATCACAAGGTGGAACTGTGTTTTAAACACTGGAGATGCAGGCAGCCTAATAATAAAGTATTACTCAAACACAACTCCAGGAATGTTTTTGATGAGGCAAAAACACAACGAGGCTTAAAGCTCAGAAGAGTAATTTTGTGTAAGATAGGACCTTTAATATTTATATTTTCTTACAGCTTGTGAAGTTTGGATTGGATGGAAAGGTCTACACAGTTCTCAGTTAATTTCCTTTCCTTTCAGACAAATGTTAATATTTGTTAGGCTGCCTTGCTGATGAGTTACACACCATGGGTAATTATGGTTAATGGGTCTCTTAGGAACAAGACCCCCATCCTACCTCCGGGTCAGGTTTCTCAACAACAGTGGACAGGTCTGACCAGTCAGAGGAACTACATTACTGGACAATGGACAGACTGGCATTGCTGTTACTGTCAAGATGTTGGGTTCAATAACAGTTTGTAAACACACAGTACAATAATAATGAACAAATTAACCTAATTAGGGGAACTGTAAACCGATGTAGTGCACTGAAGTGAAGGAAAGTCTTTAAGTGGGCATACAAAAGGATTCATATTTCCATGTCTTAATATTGACCTTTTCCAGTCAAAATATGCAGCATTTTATTAGCTTAATCAAAATTTAATTCATATTCACTTAAAAACAGTGTACTCTGCTTGTATGCTTGTTTCTATGTCATTGCTCTGCTAGTGACAAACAGTTCTACCTTACAATTCAACTACAGGCGGTTTTATAACACAGGCAAACACGCATTCAGACTGAGCGGGTCAGCCCACAGCTGATCCATTTCCTCGTTTTTGCACGGGGGAGAGATTTGAAGCGTTCCATTGAAAAATAAACACATTTCCACATAAAATAAAATTAAACCACTGCTGTTCAAAGGTCCAGAGGCTCAGATAAAGGACTTCCGAGCCTAGAAACACTCGGACGTGCCTCCAGGCAAATAAAAAAACGCATTTCGCATTGCCTAGCGCATTCACAGTCCAAACTCTCTGGGCGTGATTTACAGAGACGCTGAGTACAGACAGACGGGGGTGAAACTGCATTTGCATTTCTTTTTTCGATCTGACGTCAATAAGGTGCCTTGTTCAAAATCGCCCGTTTGAGCTCCGATTTTTTGTAACGCAGAAAAGGATCGCAAATGCTCAGTTTAGACATTTCGCAAATTTTAACCATGGGGGGGGGGGGGCCTAAACAGGGTAGGGGAGCTCACATTAACGTTCAAAAACCTCAAAGTGAAAATTTCATGCCATGGGACCTTTAATAATAATGCTGTCCTGACCTTATTATAAACAAATCTCCAGCAATGGCACTGTATGGTCTAGATCAGGGGTCTTCAACGTTTTTCAGGCCAGGGACCCCAAACAGATGGCGAACTGGGCCAGGGACCCCCTACTATATATACGGCATAGAATTGTGTTTTATATTAAATTGAGCTTGTGTCATGTATAAACATGACATTTTAAGACATCAAAGAGGGTGGAGGAACAAGGGAGAAATTGATTGGGGAAAAATGAAAAAATATATTGTTTTTAAAAATATTAAAATATAAAATTATATTATTTTAAAGTGAAATCAAAAGATTTCACGACCCCCCTGTTGAAGACCTCTGGTCTAGATTAATAATGTTCTGTCAACTAAAGTAAGCCTGTGTTTAATAATCATGAGTCATAAGATAAAATGTGCTTTAGTTGTCAATTTTTTTTTAAAACCAACGTGAAATGGCACTTCTCGGAAGGGGATGCATACTTCTCATAATTGGGCAGAACTGTAGAAACTTATGGCATTAAACTTTATCTCCATGAAATCTCTGCCACGTTACAGGTCAGATCTATGGAGAGGTGAGCTCATGTAAGTAACATGTTTTTCAAGGTATTTTTGATCAGTAAAAGCAGCTGTAATTAATAGATATGTTTAACGCCACACTGGGGAGCATGCCAAGTCATCTCCATGCAGATAAGCAGGTGGCAGACCCCCAACCAGAAGTTACGCCATACTCCTTTAAATGTTTTATTGTAACATTTGCTTGAAATCAACGACAATACACAATTCCAACATACAAAAAAAATGTAATAAACTTCTCCATTATTGGCAGCTCCCTTTTCTTGCCACAGCAAATGCACTGACCCACCATCTTTTGTATTAACTTCATTTCCTTCCTCCATTAAAGGCTTCGTATTACGCCATTTTCTGATCTACATTATAACGTGGTGTCTTCATAAAAAACATATGGAGTTGTGTTTTCTTACATTCACACATTTAACACACAAACCTTGTATATTTAGGCTGAGTTCTTCTCTCAAACAGAAAATGCTCTGCTCCACCTTGCCTTGTGATGTCACACAGTTAAACAGGAAGCGCTCTATAAACCTTCAGTAGATTGGATGATTTCAGCTCTGGAATTGTCAATCTCTCCTGACAAACGGAAAAAAGGTAGTCGTTAACTTGAAAACTACCACTATATGACATCACAAAGTGGATCAGAGCCCTTTGAGCTTGGGAGATGTAGACAGACTAACAAACCAGGCTTACTGAAACGTGTGAATGAAACAAAGCACAACTCCAGGTATGTTTTTGAGGAAGTAACATAACATGGCAAAAAGCTCACAAGAGTTCATTTTGAGTAATACAAGACCTTCCAAGTTCCTCATTGGTCTCAACACATCCTTTTCCCCCATGTACTCTTCCTCCTGTCCTCACGTCCAAACCATCTCAAACTGTCCTCTCACTTAGATTGCAGTAATTAAATTTGCTTCACTGACTCCGTAGCTCCAGCTCTGTCTTCAAGTTGATTCCATAGTGCTCTGTAAATGTAATGAGCATGAAGTCCAGGTAAGGCAGATTACGCAACAACGAGCCCTGGGCACTGCTAACCGCTCAGTCACCGGAGCAGACGGCGTATAAAAGGGTTTGCCAAGTTTTCTATGGGATCAGCCAGGAGGCTAGTTGAATCTGAACAGGATTTGGCAGTGATGTGGTTTCTTTCATTGACGAAGCACTGGTCTGGGAGTTTTGAGACCATAGGGGGCTCTTGTGGATGAGTTGGAGACAGGAGGACTGACCGGGCCACAGATAAACCGCCTAGGGGCTAATGAGATTGAAGAGGGATATCAAGACTGAGACGGAGCATCTCAGAAAGACCTGGAGAGGAGGGCTAGAAAATCAGTCTGAATGTCATAGAAGTATGGATTAAAAGGGTGTCAGTAAAATAAGGTTAGCCCCACACACTTAGTCCCTCTCCTCGCTCTGATGTTGAACCCTGGTGGCAGTTGTTTACGCAAGTTTCTTTTCCAGCATCTTTGATTGGATAAAGTTGTGTGTCCTTGGCAACTGCTTCCATATGGTTTTCATGCAACAAGATTGTTTTTAAAATGTATAGGCAGCATTGCCAAGTCTAACATTTTCAGTCATAGCTGCTTCTACAGTACAATGGAGTATGGCATCTTCCTGAACTAGAAGAGATGAAAATTAGGAACTTTAAATGATTTACATAATTTGATTTCAATTTGTATTTTCAATGTGGATTTTCTGTGTAGTATTTTTGTACAACTGAAGACACTTCCCTACAAAGTGTGACTGATATACACCAATTTGCAATCACTGTTTTGTGGAGGGCTGTAAGAGGATATATTTTAGTCATGTTCAAAGGCGTTAGTCTTGCATGTGGTCATGGAATTTACCTTGTAACACAAGAGTAAATGTCTATAGCAGTGGTATCCATACTATGGCTCTTAGACCAATTTGTTTTGGGCTTTCTGCCAAACTGGCCCAGTTGATCACAGGCAGTAACCTTTATAGCAAAGTCATTTGCCCACTGTAACCTCAATAACATCACACTGCATGACGACACAGACCTGAAATTAATGTTTAAAGCCTCATTAAATGGTACAGCGGCTCAAAACTATGCACTCATCCGAATGATCCACTGTCTGTACCATTCATACCATCAGACCAGCAGTCTGTAGCCCTCTGCTCCTAATGTTACGAGATGTGGCACTCTGAAAAAAGTTTGGACACTCCCGGTCGATAGATTCTGTCCCTGTTGAATAGTAGTACTTGGTTTCATCCTTCTCTGTTGAGTTTAAATTAGAGATTGGAGCCTTTAGTTTTGTTTGCCGTTTTAAAGTAATCATCTGCCTGTGGTTTGCAATAACACATTTAGCCCTTTTTAACACCAGTTCCACATTTAAGACTCTAGGGTCCACGTAGTAAGCCAAAAATCCAAATCCTCCATCACTTTCTTACAGTTAAAAAGTTCCGTCATACTTATAAAGAATGGCATCTTACAATTAAATACAAAATCCTCAGAGTTAGCGGCCTAACTTTTTCAGTGTGTTTGGCAGCTGAGAAACATGGGAATGTGCTGCTTCTTATCAGGTATTTGAATAGATTGGGAAACTGTGCTGAGGCTGAAGCGGTCGTTGGTCAGTTCTTTATGATAATTCAAAGCAGCTGTGAAACAAGAGGGGCCAGTACAGCGATATTAGGAGCTTTAAGAAATCTGAACCAAATTCAACAGGCATTTGACCTCGTGACTCCTCATGTATAAGAGACTTGGATGGGCTGTTTGGATGAGACAGAAAACTATTTTTATTGTGTTAAACACGAATCTCTGCTATTCGGCTGCTTTTACATGGAATATATGGAAACTAACTGAAAGATTTTGGGGGAAAACAAATGTATCGAATTGCGATTTTACTGACAAGCATTGCTACTGTAGTCAGATTTGTGTTTTAATAAGAACTCACATTTTAAAACACATCCAGAAAACTTGACAAAAAGACTGAAAAATGTACTTAAGTTGCACAGCGTAACTTTTTGTATGACAGTGACATTAAACACCTCTACCTTGTATCGTTTTAATTACAGGTGATAAAAGAAGACATACAATTTGTCAACTGGACAAAGTTTGTTTGGTCAAACGTTTCGCCGCTCATCCGAGAGGCTTTGTCAGTTCTGGTTAGAGTGCTGGTAAGACACTTGCCTATATCTCACTGCAGGGAGGAGCCAACTAGCCAACTACTTTCCGAAACTCTCTCGCCTATTGGTTTCTGTCTTTTGTTTCTCTGGCGTCTAGATTAGCATACTTATTCATCCCTACACGACTGTTTTCACACCTCTGGCCCTGACCTGGCCAGCCCTATTGTATCTTTTGTTTGTTTGATCTAGGTTTAAGAATGGAATTATAGATGGGAGACAAATAATGTCTGACTCCACCATTTCTGTTTAGAGAAAGATTCTCTTTTTTGACAAAAATAGCCTCTTTAACTCCCCTCTCAAACCAGTTCTTTTCCCCGGCTAAGATCTGAACCTCACTGTCCTCAAAAGAATGGCCCGTGGCTTCTAGGTGAAGATGTACGGCAGATGACGGTCCACTCTGGCACGCCCATCTGTGTTCGTACATTCTCTTGTGAAGTGGTCGTTTTGTTTCTAGAATGTAGCGCTCACTGCAGTCTTCACTACACTGAATGGAGCAGACCACATTGCTTTGTTTGTGGCTCGGTGTTTTGTCCTTTGGGTGGACGAGTTTTTGTCTTAAAGTGTTTGTGGGTTTGAAATGAACTGGGATTTCATATTGTCTGAAAATCCTCTGTAGTTTTTCCGACACGCCTGCCAGGTAAGGAATTGCTACCCCTTTCCTCCTGGGTTCGGATTCTCTGTTGTCTTGTTTCTTGCCCTTGTCTCTCTCGGTTTTGTTGACAGCCCATTTAGGATATTCACAAACAGAGAGGGCTTCCTGCACATGTTGTTCTTCTTTCTCCTTACCCTCTGTGCTTGTGGGAACCACTTGGGCCCTGTGTTGTAATGTCCAGTTTGTGCTGCAGTGGGTGGTGTGAATCAAAAAGCAGGTATTGGTCTGTGTGTGTGGGCTTCCTGAAGACTTCAACTTGGAGTCGCCGGTCTCCTCCCATCGTTACTGCACAATCCAAGAACGCCAATGTGTTATCCTTGGCATCTTCACGGGTGAATTTGATATTAGGATCTACAGAATTGATACGTGCAGTGAAAGGTTCCAAATCTTGAATTTTGATTTTTGAAAAATTATCATCAACATACCGAAACCAGTGTGTTGGAGGAGTGCCTGGATATGAAGCTAAGGCACTCTGTTCAAATTGTTCCATGTATAAATTAGCGATGATAGGGGAGACCGGTGAACCCATCGCACAGCCATGGATTTGCCTGTAGAAGTTCCCTCTGAACTGGAAATAGGTGGTATTCAGACAAATTTCCAGCAGTTGGCAGATTTGGTCAGGTGAAAGTTTGATTCCCTCTTCTAGCTTAGAATCCTGTAGTAAACTCCTTCTCGCTGCTTCGATCGCTACAGCTGTGGGGATACAAGTGAAAAGAGAGGTTACATCAAAGGAAACCATTGTCTTAGGGGTGGGCGGTATAAACGGTATGCGGTATAAATTTGGCCAACGGTAGAGATTTGGGTTATACCTTCCTATCGCGATAGTTCATTGCGTCACCACAACAAGGAAGGAGGAAAAATCGCTGCGAGCAGTGAACACATGGAGGAGGAGGAGCTCGTGAAAAAGACCGGCTCAACTTCTGTAATCTGGTCATGGTTTGGATACAAGGTGTCGGATACTGAACAGGACATTGGAAAACAATCTGCAGAATATGCCGGGCGACAGTGATCGCAAAACATGGCAACACAAGCAATCTGTTCTACCACCTAAAAGCTAAACACTAAAAGCCAACGTTCCCTCTAAGCTGCGCGCCTTTGCAATTGCGCGCTGCTCACACACTCTCAGCGCACAAGAAAACCTCTGCAGCGCAGGGATGAAAGAGTTCCGCTTTTTTTTCAGCCGCGGGGTCATCTGAATACGGGGGAATCGTCCCGTATTCAGAAACAAAAGTATGTGTCTCGTATTAAACTTCTTCCGGTGTAAGCCACGAGCACGCGCAAGCCGCGAGCACGCGCAGCTCTTTCGCAACAGCGTGTAGCAGGGGTGCGTGTAGCGGGGGTGCGTGTCGGATGTCGCGCACAGGAGTCCAAGGAGCGCTCAGGGAGTTAGTGTGTTTGCTCAGACACATAAAACATTAGGGGGAACATTGGCGGTGACACTCAAAAGCCAAGCCAGTCTTCAAGTGGGAGGAAAAAAGTTGGCACTACACACCAGCAGTCTATCACCCGGGCATTTTCAAAAGGCGTAGCTTATGATAAAAAAGCCAGCGGTGGACTGACATAACGAAGTCCATCGCAATATTCTTGTGTAACGACACGGTGCCTTTCCAAACCGTAGAGAGAAGCGGCTTTTTACTAGGCATGGTGAAGACGCTGGATCAACGGTACGTGGTACCAAACCGCAAATATTTTAGCCAGGTGGAAGTGCCCAGACTGCATGACGAGGTCCGCAATCAAGTGGGAAAAGAGCTTCGTGACATAAAACACGATGCAACCACCACGGACTTGTGGTCGAGTCTCACTATGGACCCGTAGATCAGCCTGACAATCCACTTTATTGACGACGACTGGAAGTTGTGCGGCACATGCCTGTGTACGGCCCATTTCAACAGTACATGTGTACTGCAAACATCGTATTTCCCTGACGACCACGCCAATGTTAAAGCAGTTTCATTTTCGATTTACATTGCCTTGTTCAAATTTTATACTGCTTGAAAGTGAAGTTACTTGTTTTATGTTTTTTACAATTACAGTTTTGCACAATACATTTTCTTGTAGTAATATTCTTGACGTTTATGTTATTCAATAGTTTAAAAAACAGCTTCCTGCTTGAATGCTTTTTCCATGTGCTCTGGTGACCATTAAGAAGCTGTTAATACTGTTAACAGTTAATACTGTTACATACCAAAGTATACCGTGATATATACCGTCTACCGTCTATGGTTCAAATTATACCGTGATATCAATTTTAGGCTATATCGACCACCCCTACATTGTCTCATCCCGACCAAACTGGAGAAACTTAACTTAGTTTACAAATTCGGCTGTGTTCTCAATGTGGTGCTCCGTGTTACCCACCAATGGAGCCAAGATGGTTTTTAGGTGTTTGGCCACATTATATGTAATGGAGTCAACACTACACACAATGGGTCTGAGTGGTACTCCTTGTTTGTGAATCTTAGGGAGGCCATAGATGCACGGGATAGCGTCACCAGGGTAGAGTCTGTAATACAGCTGTCGATCAATGACTTCTTCTTTCCTCAACTTCTGTAAGCAATCAATGATCTTTTTGGTGGGGTCCCGTTTCAGTACTTCGTATGTTGTCGTGTCACTGAGTAAGCTGTTCACCTTCACCTCATAATCAGCTGAGTCCAAGATCACCGTGCATCTCCCTCCACGGGCCATTCTTTTGAGGACAGTGAGGTTCAGATCTTGGCCAGGGAAAAGAATTGGTTTGAGAGGGGAGTTAAAGAGGCTATTTTTGTCAAAAAAGAGAATCTTTCTCTAAACAGAAATGGTGGAGTCAGACATTATTTGTCTCCCATCTATAATTCCATTCTTAAACCTAGATCAAACAAACAAAAGATACAATAGGGCAGCCAGGTCAGGCCCAGAGGTGTGAAAAACAGTCGTGTAGGGATGAATAGGTATGCTAATCTAGACGCCAGAGAAACAAAAGACAGAAACCAATAGGCGAGAGAGTTTCGGAAAGTAGTTTTCTAGTTAGCTCCTCCCTGCAGCGAGATATAAGCAAGTGTCTTACCAGCACTCTTACCAGAACTGACGAAGCCTCTCGGATGAGCGGCGAAACGTTTTCGACCAAACAAACTTTGTCCAGTTGACAAATTGAATTTCTTCTTTTATCATGGATTCTACCTGGACGACTGAGGGACTCTTCACGCGTCTTAATTACAGGTGGTTTTATTGCTCAAAAATACCCAGTGAGCAAGATTGCCTCTCCACAGATCTGACTTGTAACATGCCAGACAAGGAGAAAACATCTACATGGAGAAAAGCTTCTGACAGACCTTCCACCGGAAAAGTTACACAAAGCACCTTTAAAAACAAAAAAACATTTCAGAACATGTTTGTACAGATCTAAACTACAGGTTAGCAGCTTTTAGACAGAATATTTTGTCATTTGTGGAGGAAATTGTGGTAGTTGAAAAAGCCTTTGATATTTCTTAATTCTGTCTATTGAAATTGCGATTTTGATTTGCTTGTGATTAATCTTGCAGCACTAATGGAAACGAATTGTGAAAAATTTACAAAAAGGTTCTTTTGAGTTCTAATCGTTTTAATCATGCAGCGTTTTATCAATTATACAAAAGGAAAACTAAACAGCGTTTTACTTCAAATTGTGATTGTATTGGTTTAGAGTGAATTTTCCCGGGCCTTTGTTTAGTTCTGTCAATCATTACATCATCTTTGCAGTGTTTTTCCTCATGACCTCCTTTCTTATTGCTAGATTTCTATATTTTTACTTGTACATACACATTCATATGCATTATTTGACACCAGTCTCTTGCCATTTTTGCTTCTTATTTTGAACGTATCATCATTTATATTTTTCTCTTCGTTATTATATTGTGATGTCCAAAAAATTCCACTTGAGGATCAATAATGTAAGTGAATTTGGCAGAGAAGTAAAAAAAAAATGTGAGGAAATGATTTCAAACACTGCCTTGTGCGCGTTTTGTTTATACGATAGTAGGTTTCATAATATACAAATCGCCATAGCCTTCCACTGGACATTGATGAACTGGTGAATCTTTAAATTGATCTGGTGGTAATAATGAGTGTAAATAAAAGAGTAGGAGGAAGAAGCTGGTGGAAATACACAATTTCCTTTTCTACCTACAACCAATCTAACCAGCACATCAGAATCCTACAGAGAACACAGGGCTTTAACAGGGAATGAGGAAGGACCACACGCAGCAGGGGCTAAAAGAGGAGAGAGAAATGGATAACAAGAGTGAATGAGAACGAGAGAAAGAACAAGCAAAAGAACGAGAAAAGGAATGAGAGAAAGAATGAAAAAGAACAAAGAATAAGAAGAACTCAAGAAAGGATAGAGTGACCTTAGTTAATTGGAATAAAGTTGGTAATGGACTGAACAGATAGGGAAAAAAGGTGGTAAAAAATAATTCTGCACTACACTGACCACAAATTAATATCATCTGACTGGCAATTAACCCTTTCAGTGGTCTTTGTGATCAGCACTCACACCCTGTTGAGAAAATTCTAAACCACCACCAACAACGAGCAGTCATGATGATAAATAAACACTGCAGCCCTTTACACTTGTTACATGACACTAAAAACACAGTGAGAACAGGAATCCAGTCTTCATCTATACACTGAAAAGACGTCACTACAGGAACACAGGGAGGATCCAAACTCCCAACTTTACCTTACATTTATTAAATTACAGGTGGTTTTATGGCCCAAAAATTCCAAGAAAAACAGGCATTCTGACTGTGAGCGGGGTTGCCTTTCCACAGATCTGACCAATAACTTGGTCTGATTTGGTCGCCATGATGATAGAAAGGTTTAATACCATACTGTGAAACATTCTCATGGAGAAAAGCATTTGATGGACCCAATGCACCTTTAAGTGAAGCTCCCAAAGAAACCATAAGAAACTGATGCGAGCAAACAGGCAATGCTGCGAGTGACACCATTTTAGTAGAAATAGGTACCATTTTGTTTTTGAAAAACAGAGCAGACGGAAGCGCTTTGAGTTTTAAAAAGGAAAGATGTCATTTTTCTCTACATTTTTTTCTTTTTAAATTTCCATTTGCTATACTGATGTTTTGCCCAATGAGCCTGATCGTTTGGCCTAACATTCTATAAAGAGTCATTTCAGATTGATAACTTGTAGAACTCAGAATTAGCAAAGGCCTGTCTGGAGCACTGGAGAGATTCTTGGCCTGAAAAGTAACTGACCGTACATACGTACTCCGTTATGGAAAAGACAACTATTAAACTCCCATTACATCTAAAATCTATCATTTTAATGACATTACACACGCGTCCAGCCCTTGTAAATAGTCTATGCATCATCATATCTTCATAGACTCACAGCCAACTTCTCTAAACACTGGACTTATCGGTTTTTCCACGTCATCGTCTGAATCCTGGAAGTATTTGGCCTTTTTGAGTAGAACTGCCCATGGAGGTACAACAATTTGCACAGAAAACACTCTGATAAGCTGCTTATTCAGAGTACAGCACCATTTTAAACAGAACCAGGCCAGAGCTACCAGCTGTTAGCACAATCAGTCTGGGACCAACTTTTTGGGCCAGACTTTGTAAATATAACTCAAAGCAAACTGTTTTAAAACAGAGTTTTAAAGGGCCTATATTACACTATTTTCTGATTTATGTTATGTTTCATCATTAAAAGCAAACCAGGGGTTTTGTTTTATTCATACACAAACCCTGCATTTTTAGGCTGTGTTCTTCTCTCAAACAGAAAACGCTCTGTTCCACCTTGTGATGGCATGTGCATCCTCACTAGAATCAATTTGATGATTTCAGCCATGGAAATGCCAATCTCTGCTGAACAAAAAAGGTACAGGAACAGAGAATTTTGAGTTTTGGATATGGAAAGACCCCAATAATGCAAGATTACTCAAACATGTGTGTATGAAACAAAACTCCAGGTATGTTTTTGATGACGTAACATTTAACATGACCTGCAGCTCACAATGTAGGACTTATGCAATTCAAGTCCAGTTTAATTTGGAGATCAATTCTATTCTTGTATGATTATTAGTGATTAGTCCTTATTCAGGCATGGTTTAGTCTTTGTCTAGGCCTGGTTCAGTTCCAGAAATCTCAAGTCTATTTTAGGTAACATGCCTTTGCTATGATGCACTAAAAGGTTTGAGAA
Organism: Paratrypauchen microcephalus; assembly: GCA_036785185.1. Classification (NCBI taxonomy): domain Eukaryota; kingdom Metazoa; phylum Chordata; class Actinopteri; order Gobiiformes; family Gobiidae; genus Paratrypauchen; species Paratrypauchen microcephalus. Next base: position 2,016,182 of record JAVJIX010000036.1, read on the forward strand.
AATTGTGGAGCTGACAGGAAGAACTCAAAAGATCGGAATTTGACCATGTATTAGCTGTTATGTAATGGAGTAAAACATCCATCACTTGTGTCACCGTGGTTTTGTTTGGTGCATAAAACCAGATGTGAATTTAGAGCATGAGAGAGAAATAGAAATAAAAAGTAAGCAAGGCAATGGCATAATTATGCATTGTTAATTACAGTCTTCTGGCACAGCTTTTAATATCAGATGCCCTCCCTGGTTCCATCCTCTGCATTTACCCATTGCCTGTGCTAGTGTGTGTGTCACAATACTAAAATTTCACACTCTTCTTCGATACCAAGGAAAAAAAATCTCCCCATAGTCATGTTGCTCATTGTATTATATTTTTTTAGACTATGCTGGTCAAAAATTACTGTTCAAGATGAAATTTGGGCAGCAAGTGACATTTATACACCAAATTGAATGAGATTATAAATAATTCAAATAAAAATTAGTACCATCATCTCAACAAAATCTATGGGAAACACTGAAAACTGTGCCAACAGTCACTACATAAAAACACTGATCAAAATCAGTCCATATGCAGGTTTTCAGCCACCCAAGTGGGCAACAAATAACTTTTCTCCAACTTTCAGTGGCCCTTGCCAGAGGCAACACAAAGATAATTTAAAACAGCACTCCTCCAACCTGTGCTGTAATAAAAAGCAATGATACCATTTGAACCTGTAGATATTTTAGATCTCAATTTGTAACATACGATACTCTATAAACTACAGCAAGTTGTTAGAATTAAGCACTATGATAGAGCTGCACAAATCCACGAGTCAACAAGTAATCTAGTAAAAACACAGCACACACACAATACACAAAAGCATGATACAACACAATACACTACAACTTCATAAACCTGATGCGATGCACATTAGCATTGAGCAGGGTGAATTTGTTTTTGGCAAATACAGGATTTTCAAAATAAAAAGATAAAATGGTGATCTAAATATGTTGTGTTAGCAGTTAATACCCCAAACATTTTTTTAAAAAACAAAGATTGTGGCTCTTATTTTAATCAATAATACACATTCAGTCACATTTCAACCATCATTTGATCGCAATGGACAATAGAAATAACTAACTAATTATTAATAGCAGCCCTACAATACAAGTCAAAAGTAGTGAACTAAAACAAATTTTGCAACCACTTTCAACCTGAAGTTAGAAAAATTTTAGATCTTCATTTAGTAGCAAATAAGTAGGGGTGGGTATTGGCAAAGAAGTCCCGATTCAATTCGAATCACGATTCATATGCCACGATGCGATACTATCACGATGCATCACGATACTTGAATTATGCATTGCAATATATTCGACATACTTCAGTGAAAATGTACCAAAAAAAAGAGGATAACTTGAATATCAGTGGCTGTGTATCTGGGTAGTGTCTTCAATTGATACAGAACTCTGAGCAACGCAATTCATAACTGAATTTATTGAATAAACAAATAAACCAAACCAATAAAAAAAGTGCATAGGATTTTTTCTAAAACAAAAAATGATGTTCAAACATTTGCCATTTTGGAGGTAGCTCCCATCATAACAAACAATACCCTTTCACAAAGAAAAAAGTGCATAGGATTTATAAAAAAATTAATTATTAATAAATAATAGATTTTTGGCATCAAGAATCGATGCAGTATATTGTGAAAGTTAGTATTGCGATGCATTGTCATGACGATTATTTTGCACACCTCTACAAATAAGTGTTGGAGTCTGGTGGTTGTTCTGAAAAGTGCCTGGGTTCAGAGAGTGTAGCGCTGAGGGCCCAGACACATGACTTTGACTGAGGAGCTCTGTGTGATTGTGAGACGGCCCCGGGAAGCCATGGTCATGTGCACCACCGACAGCTGAGTGGAACAAGAGACAGGCCAGTGGAGTGATAGAAGTACCATCATCTATCAAAAGTTTAAATGATGTGAAAACCTACTCTCGTCATATGCTCGCTTGTCAACAGCTACTGGGAACATCAAATGAATGAGGGAAAAAATTAAAACCATAGACTATACATCAGAGGTGGGACAAAGTCATTGTTGGGCAAGTCCCAAGTAAGTCTAAGTCTTTTCCACTCAAGTCCGAGTGAAGTCCCGAGTCAAGAGTATCCAAGTGCTGAGTCAAGTCCGAAGTCAAAGCTCACAAGTCTCAAGTCGAGTCCAAAGTCCTAGCATTTTAGTTTCGAGTCATTTCGAGTCCCCTTTACAAAGAAATAAAATTTCTACAAATCATATAATGTCTGCAAGATCTGCCTTGGATGCAGTCGAATGAAAGCAACGTAGATCTACTGTGATTGGATGTTGTGCAAGCCGCGCGCACATGCTCTTTGCATACATTTTCGCAGATTCACAAGTACAATTGTGGTCCTTATCAACATACTTTTAGAGTTTTTTTTTTCATTGGACGTAGTAAGTCATCACAAGTCAAAAGGCCTAAGTCCAAGTGAAGTCACGAGTTATTGATATTGAAGTCCAAGTCGAGTTGCAAGTGTTTGTACATTTTGTCGAGTCGAGTCTAAAGTTATCAAATTCGTGACTCGAGTCTGACTCGAGTCGAAGTCACATAACTCGAGTCCACACCTCTGCTATACATACAGTATAAATAGACAAATCTAACCTAGCTGCCGCGGTCCAAATGGGAAGCGAGCATGGATGCGCTTCCGACTCCATTCCGACTCGTTTTTATTTTGACATTTTATATGTAAATAAATTCCTCTTCCCAATATGGACCTGGCTCCAAATGCGCTTCTATAACTGCTAGCCTCGTGAGCTTCATTTAACTGGAGCTGAACGCTATGGGTGACGTCACACTCCCTTAATCCACTTCTTTATACAGAGTATGGTGAAAACATTGCTAAAGGAGAGGGGGCTCAAGAACAACCTTTAGTGTCACAATTAAAGCTAGTCACCGCCTTGAAATCTCCATAGGTTTAATATTCGGACCAACTGATAATTCAACATTTATCTCAATTGTTGTTGTAGAAAATTGCTGTCTGGGTATAATTTGTCTGCCGCTGCTTTATATTTAGAGACATTTTTGCACTATTCAGAAGAGTTTGCCATAATATAAAACAATCTAAGGAGAAAGGAGAAAGAAGAACAACATGTGCAGGAAGCCCTCTCTGTTTGTGGATATCCTAAATGGGCTGTCAACAAAACCAAGAGAGACAAGGGCAAGAAACAAGACAACAGAGAATCCGAACCCAGGAGGAAAGGTGTAGCGATTCCGCACCTGGCCGGCGTTTCGGAAAAACTACAGAGGATTTTCAGACAATACGAAATCCCAGTTTATTTCAAACCCACAAACACTTTAAGACAAAAACTCGTCCACCCAAACGACAAAACACCGAGCCACAAACAAAGCAATGTGGTCTACTCCATTCAGTGTAGTGAAGACTGCAGTGAGCGCTACACTGGAGAAACAAAACAGCCACTTCACAAGAGGATGTACCAACACAGACGGGCGTGCCAGAGTGGACCGTCATCTGCCGTACATCTTCACCTAGAAGCCACGGGCCACTCCTTTGAGGACAGTGAGGTTCAGATCTTAGCCAGGGAAAAGAACTGGTTTGAGAGGGGAGTTAAAGAGGCAATTTTTGTCAAAAAAGAGAATCCGTCGTTAAACAGAAATGGGAGAGTTAGACATAACTTGTCTCCCATTTATATTTCGATTCTCAAACCAAAGTCAAAAACAGACAAAGAAACATTAGGGCAGACAATCCAGGGCAGAGGGGTGGAGAGGGTCGTTAGGCTTGAATATGGAGGCTAAACTAGTCGCCAGAGTAATTTGAAAAACAAAGAGACAGATTAGTGGAGATAGTTTCAGAGCTATTTCAGTGTAGTGAGCTCCTCCCTGCAGCTAGATATAAACAGTGTCTAACCAGCACTAGAACCAGAGCTGACGAAGCCTCTCGGATGAGCGGCGAAACGTTTGACCAAACAAACTTTGTCCAGTTGACAAATTGAATTTCTCCTTTCATCATAAAACAATCTAATTTGACTGATAAAGCAGAGACCAATTATAATTCATAACAGGGATTCATTTTGGAATTGCATTATAAAGCTATCAATATGCAACATCTAAAGCATGAGATCTAGTGAGAATTCCCTTATTGTACTGAGTCTTATTGACCATGTTTGTTAAAGAGGGGCTTTCTACCATGTTATGTTGTTTTCTCATCAAACACATCTATTCAAGTTTGAATAATTTAGCGATCTCTACTGGGCACTATTCGAACCATCCTCATGAGCTGTAAGATTCTGTCCAACACTCAGCCCACAAGTCTGTCACCCATGCTCCCACACAGCAATTTTCCATAAATACACAAAAGCATGATACAAAACAATACGATACGTCACAAACGACTGAGGTTGTTGCTTCATTATCGAAATGAACTATTGTAATGTGACAGCACTTCACATGGTGATCTAAATACGTTACGTCAACAGTTAACACCTCATAAAAAGTGTAAAACCACCTCTTTTGACACTGGACCATTGAAACGTATTTAGTCAAACCACAAACTTAAAAACCACACCATCAACAGTAGCAGCAGCAGTTAATTGATACTTTGCAGTTGATGTCATCAGCACAACCTGACCATAAAGAGCTAACTTGAAACTACCAAAGCCGAGATGATTTGTGCTATTAAAAAAGTCTCTCACAAATAAAATTACAGTCACAAGCTAGCTCGCATTAGCCAACCTTTTTTTCAGCTAGTCCTTCTAACCCAAACACCTAAACAGGAACATAAACGCCCTTATTGCTCAATTGAAAATCCAGCGTTTAAAATGATTTTGTATTTTTTGAGTTTTCAGATCATCTTAAAACTGTTTTGCCAGTGTTTGCTACTGTGTCACCATGGTAAATGATGTAGAACAACCCCGGTGTGACGTCACTGCAAGGTACCAATACATTATTTCGGTGTACTCACGTTCAAAGTCTGAGTCGTCATCTTCGTCCTCCCCGTTGGACTCTGTCTGCATGGGCTCTCCATCAAACACCACGCCCTTCTTTGCCCCCGTGGCCCCTCCGTCCTGGCTGCGCGTGTCTCGGAGGCGGGTGAAATACTGCACGGCGAACTCCACCAGATCTGTGGGCCTCTGCCGCAGCACCTCCACCGTGTAGCCCTGGAGCAGCTCCGTCAACCCCACCGGGATCTCGATACTCATGGCTCAGGCTCACGCGTCCACAGCCCGCTCACTGTCTAAGGGAGGGGGGCAAGAGAAAGGTTGGGGTTACAGCAGGTCATATTACGTTGGTTGGTTCAGTAGTGTTTAATAAAAGCCACACTAGAACTTTTATGATAGGCCTGTCACCTAGATGTCTCTCTCCATGGATATTAGGGGTGAGACGATGCACAATGTCCCCACAACAAGACAAGACGAGAGATTGGGTCCATGAGAACGAGACCTAACATTTATATTATTTTTAATATAACTCAATTGTACATGTACAGTTCAATTCACAATTTTGGCCCCGCCATTTATTTATGTACTTTAATAATTTCGCTCTCATAGCACTTTTTGGAACTACAGCTTCCCTAGAGGTATAACTAGTACTTGACCCCTTTTTTGTCCAATCCAAATATAAACACATGGAAACAAAATCTCACAAGATAATTTATCATGTGTGCGCAATCTTGTGGCAATTTTGTCTCGAGAAATCTTGTCCCATCCCTAATGGATATATTACTGCTTGGCCTGGAACTTGTCTTTTCCTTATCCATTCTTCCTGGTAGCAAGAGGTTTCAGGTCAGATCTATGTCATGGTGACTACTGAGAATGTCTTTTTTATGTTATTGAGCAATTAAAACAAATCTATAAATGCATGATAGGTAGGTTTACTGCCATACTGTTGTCAGGACAAATTAACAACAGAGACAAGCTGGTGGTGGATGCTTTTCCTGTAGTGCACCTTTAAAATAGTGGTTATTGGTAGCTTAAAATGCCCATTCATTCATACTCCGACACTTTTGTCTGTTGCTGGAAAACAGGATTGCACTGATGAGAAATAACAAATAAGTAATGTGTTTACAAAGGAAATCTGTTAATATGATTTATCTCACATTAATCCATTAAGCTCACATTTACCCTATTTGAGAAAGAGGCTCAGGCTCGGTGCTGTTTTTCCAATCTTCTATTGTTCAGTGTTTGAAGAGTGAGTGCACAGTGTACCCTCACTTCCTGTTCACAGCAGACACCTAAGCCATCTCCAGTAGTGGCAATAACAAGATGTCTTCACCACAAAACTGCCTCACTGGACATTTTTTGGGAATGTTTTCCATAAACATAATTATGTCTCCAAGGATCACAGCTGTTTGCACGTCATTCTAGTCCTAAACCATGGACTTTAGAATCATACACCAGAATTTCAAACTATCTCGATACTGAGGAACAGACTGAATACCGATTCCGATACCACAATGATAATTAAAACACTTTTTTTTAAATCATAGTACTTTGATTAATATTACCATGTGGCCTCATCTGTAATCCCTCAGTGGTCCAGGTAGGTTCCACAGTGGTCCATGGGCGTATACTGGTCTATGTGCTCTTATACTTGTTCTGATCCAGCTCAAGGTTCATTTCTGTCCTTCATTAGTTTCGATAAGTAGATACTCATTTGAGCAGGTATCTAGCTTCAGTACTAGTTTTAGTAATGATTAGTATCCGTTTTGCGATACTTATGACAACCTACTGCTCTATAGAAGCATCAAGAATCAAAAACTAAGATTTCCTATCAAAGATCCATTTCCAACCCTGTTCTTTCATAAAAATGCAAAGGTCACAAATAATACAACTGCACACAGCATATCTCAAGGCTTTCAGAATAGTAACACATATACTATGAATAGGTTCTGAAAGCTTATCCAGCACAAATGCTGGATTCATCACATTCATCAACACCAGCATTCATTGTAAATAGGGCAGATCCACACACTACAGCAGCTCCCGGGACCAACGTAAAACACAGCCTGCGGGTCTAAATAAACAATCATCTATCACAGCTAACTATGTGGAATCAGAGAGAAGTCCAGAGGGGACAAACAAAGACCTTGAGGAGAGAGAGAGAAAAAAAGGTTAAACCCCACTCAAAACAATGCAGTGATCAAGATTATATCAGATATCAGCGCAAATACTGAAAATCTGCTGGATTGAATATCGGCTTCCAAATATAGGTTCAGCCAATATCCTGGTAGTAGTCAGCCCAGAAACTCTCAGAATGTTTGAGCTTTTATATAATACAAAGCTGTTCTGCGGTTACTTGACAAATGAATTACAAATGCATATCACACATTTTGTCTCATATCATTTCTGTTTTAGGAAGCAAGGGCTGTCATCAGTGTCTGCACCAGTATCGTCCAATATCGGGTATCGGCATATACTTAAAGGTCCCATGGCATGAAATTTTCACTTTGAGGTTTTTGAAAATTAATGTGAGCTACCCTACCCTGTTTAGGCCCCCCCCCATGGCTAAAAGTTGTGAAATGTCTAAACTGAGCATTTGCGGTCCTTTTCTGCGTGAGAAAAAAAACACAGCTCAAACGGGCGATTCTGAACAACTATGTGACGTCACATCGAAAAATGCAGCTCCACCCCCCGTCTGGATGTCTACCACGAATGAGCTACGCAATGCGAAATGCGTTTATTTGCCTGGAGGCACGTGCGAGTGTTTCTAGGCTCGGAAGTCCTTTATCCGAGCCTCTGGACATCTGAAACAGCAGTGGTTTAATTTTATTTTCTGTGAAAACGTGTTTTTTTTTCATTGAAAAGGCTCTCCTTTCCTCCTCCGCTCTTAAAACACGGAAGTGGGGCCAGCACACAGCGCACCGCTAAAACAAGGAACCAGCGGGCGCATTTGCCCCCCCACACCCGCTCCTCTAACCCATCCCTGTCCTTCTCATTTGCATTCAAGCAACAAGGCCCAGAATGAGTCGTTCAGAGAGAGATTTTCTGACTCTGACTGTGTACATGTGTCTTTCTCATGCACCGAGTGTTGATTTTGAAGAAGGATTCATTTACAGTATTAGGGAACCATTAAGGCACCATATAAAAGCATCAAGAAGTACCATGTCATGGGATCTTTAAAGCCCTCATATCAAAATCTGTATCTGAACTGAAAAAGCTGGACCAGTGCTTCCCTAAATGCATGCAGCCAGAGTCCTTAGGCACGACACTCCACTCATGCCTTGACTAGCATTAATGTAGTGTGTTCGTGAGTGATTTGTGGTGGTCTGACTTGCCAGTGCCAGTTTGCCAGATTGGCAGCATCGTTTTAGTCAGTCTACCCCAGGGCAACTGTGGCAGCTTACGCCCACAGAGTACTGCTCAGGGAGGCTCATCCAGCTTGTAGAGCACAACACAAAATAGGGCATTATTAAAGGTACTTATAATATTGTACTGAATGGTGGAGGATTTGACAAAGTGACCAAAAAACTCTTATCTTTTAAATATGAACCCTTTAAAGACTATTTTAATTTATAGTAGGTTAAATGCCTCTTTAAGACAGTGTGATGCTTAAAAAGACATAAGTAAAAATTTGAATTAAAGGAGAATTAACATTTTTTACAATTTGAGCCTTATTTCGGTAATAAAACAAGTTGTTTTACTCACCCATAGCACTTTGGGGTCATATGGAGCATTTCCAGAGATGTTTTAGATTAGGGATATCCGTAACGCGAGTTCTTGGGGCATATGTTTGCGGTCTCCAAATAACACAAACTTTAGCCCTTTTCAAATCATAGCCATAGTTTCAAGTAGATGAGGAGGCCAGTGCGCATGTGCGGAGTCACATCTTATTTCGCTCTCAGCTCTCGGGACCCAAACATGAAACGCAAAACTGTAAATTACGGATAAATCTCAGATTACAGGCCACTTTTGACTCAAACGAAAGTGTAGACTAAGACATTGAGCTTCTATGATTTGAAAAGTGCTAAAGTTTGTGTTATCTGGAGACCGCAAACATGTGCCCCGAGAACTCAAGTTGCGGATATCGCTAATCTAAAACATCTCTGGAAATGCTCCATATGACACCAAAGTACTATGGGTGAGTAAAACAACTTGTTTTATTACCAAAATAAGGCTCAAATTGTAAAAAATGTTAATTCTCCTTTAAGATCAAGTCAAAACAATGATCTAGGCCATAAGAAAATCACATAACATTTTCTGCTACATCATATTCCCACATGCAATCCTAACATTTATAGTCCGAGTAAACATTAACGTGCATAAGGATTTGAAAATGTATGGTTGATTGCAAGAACGTGAAAAGCACTTGTGAGAGCTGTTATAGCGTGGCTATGAAGAACTGTGGTCTCAGTGGTGGAAGGTCCTGAAAGGTCACAAGTTTGTTCTCATGGTTTACATAAAGGTCAAAGGAAAAAACACTCACCCTCAGGTCTTAAGTGAGTGAAACAAATCATGTAAAGGCAGCAGACAATGTTGAAAGGACTACCACCATCTGAACATGGCCCTCTAGGCTTGTGTTTTCGTTAAACTAAATGTCAGCGCTGTGTTTATATTTCACTCCATGCTTACTTTAAGACCTGTTTTAGAAGACAGCACAAAGAGGATGAGTGTAGTACTGGGAAGAGTTCAGTTATCCAGGAAGTGGCAATGGCCTAACTGCTTTTTAAAGTAGTTTAGCAACCCACCAGTGAAACCATAAATACAATACACGAGGTCAATAATGCAGTACTCTTCCCCGAACCATGAGACCCTAAAAAAGGGTTAATTTCACAGATACAAGAAGAAAGGGACTCCATAAATGCACAACTTTGCAATATTCAGAGACAATTTCCTTAAAAAAAGGCACAGAAATAGTTCTCATATGGGCTAAAACATTGAAATCATGTCAATGTTATATTATACTTCGATACCAGGGCTGTAGGCCTTTACAAACTTTGGTCAACCAGGATTCCATTGATAAAGGATTTATTTGGGACAACAGTGGAAAGGAGTGAGTTGGCCAATTTAGTATTTATGGGTACTATTATGTAAAAAAGCAGATTAAACTCATGATTCACAAATTTAATGTGTTAGATTGTTCCCTAGTACTTTTTTTTTTTTTAAATACCTGAACTCCTGTGCAGTTGTATTCTTATGAGTGCAGTTTGGGTCAGAGATGGGCAACAGTTTGGAAAGCTTTTGCCACACCCCCTTTTTAGTCGACTAATTCATCATCTTTATATCTTTAGCGCTAGAGTCCACTACATAAATTTGTGGTTGATTAAACATATTAAATGAGAAAACATACCTCTACTTTCTACCAGCTGCTTCAGACATCCTTTTTGAATGTATTCTGCTGTTCACATATCCACCTCTTTGTAAACAGATTGTTGAGTTGTTATGTCTGCCTGTATGCCTGCACCTTGCCAGCAGCTCATGGTCTCAGCATACTAATAAACCAGGAGAGGCACATGGGGTGGGTTGGGCCATTTTGGACGGTCTTGAAACTTCTGACAGCTCTGCAGCCCTTACCGGTGGTAGTTATTGAGATAGTGAAGAGTGACATTGTCCTGGGAGGGCACGCTATCAGAGGCTGGAACACCCTGTCCCCTCTGCTGCTGCTCTTGGGCGTGACAGTGCAGTGTTATGAACTCCAAACTGTGCAGAGGTAGATAAGCAGGCTCATGGGAGCACAAGGCCACTACACAACTCTGAAGAGCTAACAGGCTAACTAGAGCTAGCAGAGATGCACATTACAGGAGCAGGCAGTAAATATAAGAGCAGGGGCTAGCGAGCCAATTAGCACTGGTATGAGTCTGCTTTAGTGGGACAGTAAACATTACTCATTTGTTGTTATTAATTCATACTATACTACTTATGTAGCTTTTAAGACACATCTTTTTATGAAACAAAAACTGCTACGTGTTTCTTTTAAATACAGGACCCCAGGAAGACCAAGAAGCAGCTGCTGCTGCTACTGCTGCTGCTACCACCTACTACTTTTGACCCAAGCAGTATTGACTGTGGCTTGAGTCTCGCCCTATATAAATTTACAGCAACAAGTGCAAACCAAGACAAGTACAGCAAGGCTTTTTAGCACCAATATGAACCTATGAAGAAGATCTAAAAGAAAACTGATCCTAACAATACTCCTTCAGTACTGATTTAGCATTGAAAGGTGAATTTAACATTTACAATGTTAGATTTCCTGCCAGATTGGCATTGGCAGCTCTAATTAAACCAAAACAACATAACGTGAAAAGGTCATTGGAACAATGGATGGAACAATAAACAAACTTGATTAATAATAATAATAATAAATAATAATAATAATATGTAGACAACATTGCAAAAGCTTATGCTAACAAAATATGAAGGAAAAAACATAAGGGTGCAACCCTTAAGATTAATCAAAATCACACTTAGAATAAAGTCACAAAGGGTGCAATTTTTTAAGTATAATAATTTCCTCCTCAAACAGAATATCCAGTTTTATTCTGCACAAAAATGACTAACCCTGTAGTTTAGATCTGTACAAATACTGACATGTGATTCTTGTATTAGTTTGTCAGTTCATATTTCCTTCAGTCTTTTTGTTACTTTGTTACTCCTTCACACTGGTCCCTCTCCCTCACCACAACAGCAGATAATCTGCACTGGCACAGCTCTGGTTTGGTCAACTCCAGTGACATAGGATAATTATAATGGGCCCTGGTGAAAAGTACACAGCGCCAAGACCTAATTACACAAATAAAGCCTGTATTACGCAAATACGGCTTAAATTTGTGCGCATCACCTGTTCCCCATCTCTCAATTAACCATCATGAAGGCTGGAATTACAAGTACAAGTGGACCACAGTATGTTTGAGACACTTTACCATTTGATTCTGTTGATACATTCACTGCATTTACTTTTTGTTTATCAAACAATCCCACTGCTTTTTAGTTAACAGTTTTGCAATTTAGCCTGGCTATAAACACCGATACCTGCATCAGATTACTGAATGTTTAATCCATGTTTGTCCATTTGTCCCTATTCAAATAAACAAATAAAAATCTCAACTGTTATTACTTCAATTTACTGGTCAAACAGAACCTTCAAATCTACCTATAACCAGTGTTGGAAAAAGTGCTGAAAATTTGCACTCAAGTTAAGTAATAACTGACTCAATTACAAGTAAATGTACTACAGCTAAAATAGTACTTAGGTAGAAGTATATGGACTGGGACTTTTACAATATTCAGTGACTTCTATGATTTAAAATGTCTTTATATACACATGACAAGAATTATACTCCATTACAAGTATGTTTACAGGTTTAAGAAGCTACTTGGAGTACAACTGTTTCAAAAATTTACGAATATTTGTAGTTGTAGTTTGTAGTTCCACCCTTACCTCAGGATTTTCAAGTGGTAAGCAGGTGTGATAATTACGAGTCTTAAATTCCTGACATTTCTTCACACTCTGGCAATCATTATGTGACAACCTAGCTCTAGTTTATGATAGCTATATGCTATATGATAGCGATAGGCTATATTGACCAGCAGAAATTATGGCAAAATGAGAACTTCATGAAATTCATGCCATGGATTCTACCTGGATGACTGTGGGATTCTTTACACAGCAGAAATTAGTCATTCACTTAGTAACTGGACCAACTATGAAGCTAGACCATCTTTCACCTAACATACACACACTACCAACTGTGGGGTAGGGGTGTGCAAAAATATCAAAATATATATCATATCATTTAATAGTATCGATATCATGGGCTGCTCTATCAATACATCACCAAGAGTATTTTTGGTACATTTTACCAAATTATTTTGTTACAGTGCTACAGTTTTGTTGCTTGTTTAGAGGAAGTTGTTTATGCAACACATTTGACATTTGCACGGTTTTGAGGATTAAAATGGGTGCATTTCATATCGACTTTGCACAAGAAGTGGTTTAAGAAAGACTTAGCATTACACCTGTGATTTAGCCATTATTTTTTATTGAACCACATAGAATCAATTTGAAATATTTCGTACTGGATCAAACGTGCACTGTATCGATGCATGTATCGTATAGCCTCCTGAGACATGGCCCATTCATTTGTGTCCTTTTTAGTGGACATAGAGTTAACCAGTCTGTCTTTTAATTGTTTTGAGACTCTAGTTTGTGGCTGCACTATGATGGGGAAAAAAAATAAAAATCTTTAAAAAAAAAAAATCAAAAAATGTAAAAAAAAATATAAAAATAATAAATAAATAAATTATACATAAAAAAAATAAATAAATATGTAAATAAATACTCAAGTCAATAAAAAATATAAGAATTAAAAGGGAGGCAACTGTAGAAGCTTGTCAGAGATGTTGGTCATCAAAAAAAAAAAAAGTTTGTTAGGTTGTTAACTTCACGTGGATTTAAAGGAAAAGTAACGTTATTTTACAATCTGAGCCTTATTTCGGTAATAAAACAAGTCGTTTGACTCACCCATAGCACGGTGGTGTCATTTGGAGCTGTTTGGTAAAAGTTATGTTGTAGCGTATCCGTTAGCCTGAGTACTCGGGGCATTACTTTGCGGTCTCCAAATAACACAAACTTTAGCACTTTTCAAATCATAGAAACCCGATGTCTTAATCTACGATTTCGTTTGAAGCAAAAGTGGCCTGTAATCCGAGATTTATCCATAGTTTTCATCTTTGCGTTTCATGTTTGGGTCCCGGGAGCTGAGAGGCACAGTCCGCGCATGCGCACTGGCCTCCTCATCTACTCGAAACTATGGATAAATCTCGGATTACAGGCCACTTTTGCTTCAAACAAAATCGTAGATTAAGACATCGGGCTTCTATGATTTGAAAACTGCTAAAGTTTGTGTTATTTGGAGACCACAAAGTAATGCCCGGAGTACTCACGCTAACGGATACGCTACAACATAACTTTTACCAAACAGCTCCAAATGACACCAACGTGCTATGGGTGAGTCAAACGACTTGTTTTATTACCGAAAGAAGGCTCAGATTGTAAAATAACGTTACTTTTCCTTTAACACCAAAATATCCCAGACGTCCATTACAGAGGACATGTTACAACATTATGAATAAAAATAAAATGAACAAAATGGAAACGCTAAGGTGTTCATTTACCTCCAAATAGAAAATTAAAATAATAATAATTTAGGTACACTTTTTTTCTTCAGGCCCCAGGAGGATATACAACTACCTGATGATACCCAGCCCTACTGTGGGGCCATTTTGTCACAGGGCCCCATGCGTACTGTACTTACTTATTGATCAGGGCAGGGGGAGGTGGCTGATTCATAGCGGGGACAGAGTGAACCGTGACTGGCTTGTCATGACCGCCTAGGATCACTTTCCCTGTAACTAGAGATAGCCACTTCGCCAGGCATCCGAGTGGCTAATCATCTTTGGCACTGGCCTGGTTAGGTGTACTTGTGGTGCAACAGCTGACGGTCGAGCTGGTGAAGGAGTGGGCTGAACCGTGACATGCCTGTCCACGAGAATGTCCATAGGGTAGCTTACATGGCGCGCAAAGACCCTAGATCTCTGCTTAAATCCATCCACCCGTGGGATCTATTCAGTAAAGGAGACTAATCTAGCGTGGCGCGGGGGATGTTGTCGCTGTCCAAGCTCGTTCCAGCCTCCTTTAACATGTTAGCTTTCTTGTTAGCCGCGTGTGGAGGAAACGGTCTGTGGCGTTAGCTTTGATTAGCAACAAGCTAACGCTCAAAAGTGACCGGTGGTTCACGGTTGCTATGCGCGCTTAGCAACAGCACCGGCATAGCGTTTCATGTGGAGATTAATGGGAATAAATGTGGATTATGGATCTATGTGAATAACTACACGCGCATACTCGAGCACTGCAAGTCGTATTTTACTGAAACCCAGTAAGAGTGCATGTATTAAGTGAATGACTGGACAGGTGTGGAGAGAATGGGCCAAACCTGGCATCAAACCCGCTTCCTCTAGCGATTCTGTGGGTGCACATCACCGTAAATCCTGCTCGGCTGAATGGACCTGCTCCACTGCTGGCCGCTGTCCAAATGTGTGACACGTTTAACACTTGAGTACTGCACACAAGATACTACCCGGATGAATATTATGCCAAATGTTTCTTGTAAAAGCCTGATTTGTAACAAGAAAAACACTCTGCATGGCCATCTGCTCTCAAATAGTGGCACTAATGAAATGGTACTAGTCAAACTACATCTAAACTAAGCAAAAGTGAGCTCTAGAACCAGGCCAAACTATATGCGTCATTTCTGTATTAACATTGCACGCCTTGATATAAAAAGACCCAGCTAATAGTTTGCAAGAGAGACCCGGCCAGGCCTGGAGGAGAAGCCGCTGACTTACGTGTGTGTTCAAGTGCCCCGGCCAAACCAGCCAGTTCCCTTCTCCGCTTCTTCCTCCTTTTCTCTTATCCGCCTCCTCGTCTTTTCCCCTTCTGAGATCCCTCCTTCCACCTGTCTGGGTTAATTATCCAGCAATCAGAGCGTCGTCGAGGAACCGGGCGAGGCTAGCGTGGCTCTCGGGTCTTCTTCACCCCTTAACCCACAGCCCGCGGTGGAGATCGGGTCCAGTCCGGCGTGTCGGTAACGCTGAAGTGAAGTGAAGTGAAGTGAAGCGACGGCGGTGAGGGGGGGAGCACTTGACCACCGCAGCCTCTTACGACCGACCCACGTCCACGCTGCTGTGACGGAGGGTGGGACTTGCTGAGGCAGGCAGGAGAGGCGCAGCTAACCGGGCTAGCACCGAGGCTAACAGGCTAACACGCTAAAGCACTTGTTAGCGGATTTCTTGTCACTTGTTCGCGCGGTTCCCCTGCAAAGATGCCGCCCCGGTGTAGATAACAGCAAATCAGGCGAAAGTCAAACACACGCACCTCCGGATTTCGACCAAAGCACGTGTTGAGAGGTATTCCAACAGGTTTGCAGCAGAAGGCAGCGTCAAAATCCCGTAAAAATGAATGAAAACGGGTCTCCTCCTCCTCTCCTGGACAGGCGCTGCGCTCCGCGGTCCGCAGATGGTGGAACGCGCACGAGAGGAGGGGGCGGGATTAAATAAACTGTCAGCGGCGGGAGCCAATCAGAACGCGAGCACGGGAATTCTCAGCCAATGGGAGCCCTCAGAACATTAGACGAGGGGGATTACATGCAAAGCCATATTAGTTTAGTTCAATTACCACACCCACAGGCTATGGGATTTATTAATTGGAATAGGCTATATATCAACAGATTGGAAATTATGCTAACTTTATACAGGCATGAGATTTGAAAATAAATTGACCTTTGTCGTCTAAATTATACGCCTTATAACTAGACTTCCAGAACTAGACTTCTTAGACTAACTAGACTTCCACAAGGGAAATTTATTTGGATACTATTGATACTTTGCAGTTTGTGTCATGAATGTTCCCTGGGGGTGTGATGCTAACTGTAGGCACTGCTCTGTCTGAAGATCTGTTACTCAAATTAGACTTTAATCTAAGTTTTCTTTTAACACAATCTGACCAGGTGAGGTGAGGTGGTTTGTAATGTTAAGCAAGTTCCTCTCACATAACATTACAGTGACAAACAAGTGAGCATTACATAGCATCTGTACAAGAAGGGCCAAAGCTGCCTCCACCTCCTGAGGAGACTGGGGTCCTTTAGAGTGTGCAGGCCTCTGCTCAAGACTTTTTATGACTCTGTGGTGGCCTCTGCTGTTGGCCAAACTTAGGTCCATCATGGATGACACCTCTCACCCTCTGCACCGGACTGTAGAGGAGCTGAGCAGCTCCTTCAGCAGCCGACTGAGGCACCCCCAGTGCAAGAAGGAGCGCTACCGCAGATCCTTCATCCCCACCGCCATCAGACTGTAGAACTCCACTATATAGTCTAAACGTGCCATTTTTCTACTATTTTCTTGTTTACTTGTGAGATCAAGAAAGTCTTATCTTATCTTATCTTATCTTATCTTATCTTATCTTATCTTATCTTATTAGTCAATAGTTTTTCCATCAGTCACTTTCACTCCTAAACAGGAGCACTTGTATTGATCACAGGCTCTTGAAAATGTGTTCCTAAAACTTTTTTGGCAGTGTTTGCTATATGCATGGTGTCACCATGAAATCCTCTGCACATTCCATCATAAACATACAGGCAGAACACCCCCATCTTGTCACTGCTAAGAATAGATCATAAGCTGGTTTCAGTATAGCATTTTTAATGCTTAAAGTAACTCACTGTTTTGTGTAATATTGGACATTTAAATCTTTTTAAAGACTTTTTAAAATTAAGATTATGGGCATTGTTCCACCTTGTGATGTCATGTGGTAATACAAGAAAATCATCTGGATAATTTGAGCCCTAGAATTACTAATGTCTACTGAACAAAAGGTAAAAGGTAGCTGCTAACATGAAAACTATGGTTTAAAGCTCACAGGAGTCAATCTTGTGTAATATAGGGCTGTTAAGCCTTTTTAAAGACTTTTAAAAATTAAGATTATGGACATTGTTCCACCTTGCGATGTCATGTGGTAATACAGGAAATGCCCCAATGTGCTTTTAAATTCCATAATTTGGGTGTTTTCAGCCCCTGAATTGTCTATCTCTACTGAACTAAAAGTAAGTTAGCTGTTAACTTGAAAACCACTTACACTTCATGACATCACAAGGTGGAAAAGAGCATTTTGTGCTCTGGAGATATAGACAGACTAATAAAGGTTACTCAAACATGTGGATGAAACAAAACACAACACCAGATATGTTTTGTTGAGGTAACAACATTATAGCATGACTTCAAGTTCACAAGATTAAATGTTGCATAATATAGGAGCTTTATTTAAACAAACAGTATTCTAATCTTAGAACCTGTTGCTGTTCCTGTGTTTTGGCCTAGAATTATATCTATTTTCACAGTTTGAATGCTAGCCAATCCCTGTGTTGTTTGTCTCCTCTTGAGGCGATATCACTGAGCTGTTCACAGAGCTCCCGTGTCTTCCAGCTCCTCCCATAATAAGCACATCCCTGGTTTGGTTCTTTCCTCACGGAGACAGAGGAAAGCCGTCGCCATGGCCACGGTGAGCCCACGTTCAAGTCCTCAAACTCTGCTCTGATTGGCTCAAAGCTCAGAGAGGGAAAACACGCACCGGAGCGCTCCCTGCAGGACAAGAGGAGGACTGCACTCATAAACACACCGAATTAAATATTAGGCCTGCAGTTTTCATTCAAAAGATATGATTTATTTGTTATTAATTACTATGGAAATTGTCCTGATTTTGAAACACGTGGATAGACCGCCTTGCAGTTAGAAAGAGGTAGTTCTATGGTGCATCTGGTGCCGAAGAGGAGACTGGTTGAACAGCACAAAATCAGGGCACCTGTTGTAGTTCCAATTAAATCCATTCTTTCTGGTTCGATTGTGTTAAAAATAAATTCTAACAAGACTCAGACAGAGCAGTGAATACAGTTAGCATCTAACCTGGGAAATCCCAGGCTGCTTTCGTTTGTTCCGATCTGAAAGACAGCCTGGCGACTATGCCAAGTGAGCTCTCCCGATTCTGGGAGCCAATCAGAGAGCGGGGAGGGGTGGAAAGACGGTGACGCGTACTACGTGACAAACAAGCTTGTAGTTTGAACTGACAACTGACATGATTGGCTATGGGCTACATATACGCCAAATGATAGACATTCGTAACGCCCAATAAACGCCCGTTGGCGATCGTAAACCACACCTCCACTACAAGATATTTCGAAGGTGGTCCCAGACCATATATCACTTGTGATATGGTCAGGTGTAAACCAGGCAAGTTAGCATCAGTTGCAAAGTATCAATTCCAGAGATTAGACCAGGGGTGTCAAACATGCCAGATCCGGCCCTCCAAGACCTTTAATCTGGCCCTCGGCTGATTTTCTATTAAAATATTTTCATTATATTTTAATTTTCTATTAAAATATTGGTCATTTTCTGCGCCTCTTTTCTGTGCAGTTTAGCATAGCAACGTCTCCAGGGCCTTTGTGCGTGGCCCCTCCCACCAGAGCAGCACAAATTAAGACTTTCCTCTTTCCAAACGCTCTTAAAGGAGCATCGTTTTGACTGTTGACCGTGACACCCTCATCAGCAAAATGTCCAAAATGAGAAAAGTGGACGCCGAGTGCAGGATTTTCCAAGAAAAATTGACTAATTCCTATTTATTTACGGAGGTGAATGGGAAACCTGTATTGATGCACTTTTGCAGGCTAAAAGATGCCAAGTTTCAGGAGCAAAAAGAAAGCATGACTAAATTCTGTGAAATGCATATAAGTTAGTGTCAAAACATTATGTTTAAATTGCATTTTTCTTAAAGTTTCAGGTTGTTCATAATATTACAATATTTTGTTAAAAGAAACAGTTCATCAAATAAAAAAGACTTCTGTAATAGATTTGTGTTTCTCTGCACAAATATTTGGACTTATTGCTATTTTTGGGGTGTATTTGCCATGAGTTTTCTGATCTGGCCCCTTGGGGATCAAAGTCGGTTGGATACGGCCCCTGGACCAAAATGAGTTTGACACCCCTGGTTTAGACAGTTTTGTTCAGACTGTTAAAAAGTTCTAGCTCTACAAATCAGCCGTTTCACCTGAAGTCTTTGTTTTCCTGCAGACAGGCGGAGACCACGGCCGGTAAACGGAGCAGGTGGAGGACACGAGTCTGTCCACACGGGGGAATCTCAGAGCGTGATTCAGACACGAGAGCCGAGCCGGATCTACGCCAGAGTCATCCCTCAGACACATCATACCTGACCACACAGAAGGATATGCAGGTTTTTATACTCAACAAAAATATAAACGCAACACTTTTGTTTTTGCTCCCATTTTTCCTGAGATGGACCCAAAGATCCAAAATTCACTCCAGATACACAACACTACCATTTCTCTCAAACATTGTTCACAAATCTGTCCAAATGTGTGACAGTGAGCACCTCTGCCCCGCCGAGACAATCCACCCCACCTCACAGGTGCGACACATCAAGATGCTGATCCGACATCATGACCAGTGCACAGGTGCACCCCAGACTGCCCACAATAAAAGGCCACCCCGAAATGTGCATTTTTTTTTTTTTTGCTTTATTGGGGGTCTGGGGACTCAGAACCAGTCAGTATCTGGTGTGACCACCATTTGCCTCATGCAGTGCAACACATCTTCTTCACATAGAGTTTATCAGATTGTCAGTTGTGGCCTGTGGAATGTTGGTCCACTCCTCTTCAATGGCTGTGCGAAGTTGCTGGATATTAGTGGGAGCTGGTACACGCTGTCGTATACGCCGGTCAAGCACATCCCAAACATGCTCAATGGGTGACATGTCCGGTGAGTATGCTGGCCATGCAAGAACTGGGACATTTTCAGCTTCCAAGAATTGTGTACAGATCCTTGCAACATGGGGCCGTGCATTATCTTGCTGAAACATGAGGTGATGTTCATGGATGTATGGCACAACAATGGGCCTCAGGATCTCATCACGGTATCTCTGTGCATTCAAAATGCCATCAATAAAATGCACCTGTGTTCTTCGTCCATAACAGCCTTTGAAGAGGAGTGGACCAACATTCCACAGGCCACAACTGACAATCTGATCAACTCTATGTGAAGAAGATGTGTTGCACTGCATGAGGCAAATGGTGGTCACACCAGATACTGACTGTTTCTGAGTCCCCAGACCCCCAATAAAGCAAGAAAAAAAAAAA
The DNA here is from genome assembly GCA_036785185.1 of Paratrypauchen microcephalus. Taxonomy (NCBI): domain Eukaryota; kingdom Metazoa; phylum Chordata; class Actinopteri; order Gobiiformes; family Gobiidae; genus Paratrypauchen; species Paratrypauchen microcephalus. The sequence goes on from JAVJIX010000036.1 coordinate 2,036,871, forward strand.
TTGCACATTTCGGGGTGGCCTTTTATTGTGGGCAGTCTGGGGCGCACCTGTGCACTAATCATGATGTCGGATCGGCATCTTGATGTGGCGCACCTGTGAGGTGGGGTGGATTGTCTCGGCGGGGCAGAGGTGCTCGCTGTCACACATTTGGACAGATTTGTGAACAATGTTTGAGAGAAATGGTAGTGTTGTGTATCTGGAGTGAATTTTGGATCTTTGGGTCCATCTCAGGAAAAATGGGAGCAAAAACAATAGTGTTGCGTTTATATTTTTGTTGAGTGTACATGTCAGTGCAGTGGAATGTAGGTCTGTCATGATAAACACATTTTGAAAATTGATATTTTGTAGTAAATAAGTAAATATTAAGATCAAAGGAGAAGTTCAATTTGTCAACTGGACAAAGTTTGTTTGGTTGAAAACGTTTCGCCGCTCATCCGAGAGGCTTCGTCAGCTCTGGATTCTACCTGGACGACTGAGGGACTTTTCACGCATCTAAATATTATGATAAAAGATAACATTGAAACTAAACCAATAAGTATATATTTTTTATTTTTTTTATTTTCATTAAATGTACATGTTTTAAATGTATGACAAGTATAGAGGCTATATGTTGTGATTTCTTTTTCTTTTTTTTTTTAAAAGTAACTAACCGAATTATTATTCTAAATGTACAATATTGTTAAAAATATAAACAGACTGCAACAATATAAAAGTCATATATTACACAAAACTGACTCTTGTGAGCTTTAAGCCATGTTATAATGTTTCCTTCTCAAAAACATACCTGGAATAGTGTTTTTTTCATTCACAAACATTTGAGTAATCCTTTATTATGAGCCTGTCTTCAAACCTCCTCAAAACGCGCTGTTCCACCTTGTGATGTCATGAAGCAGTAGTTTTCAAGGTAACAGCTCCTTTTACCTTTTGTTTTGCAGAGATTGGCAATTCCAGGGCTGAAATTATCCATACGATTCTAGTGGAAATGTATGAAGTTATCACATGACATCACAAGGTGGAACAGAGGGTTTTCTGTTCCACGTTGTGAACAGCCTAAACCTGCAGGATTCCTGTGTTAAACATGTGTGAATGAAACACAACTGCAAGTATGTTTTAGAAAAGGAAACAATATAATATACAATATAAATCAGAAAACAGTGAGCTCTGATAAAAACCTGCTCTGAACAGCTCCATGTTTGTACCTGATCCTCTGCAGGAAGAGTCCAGCAGGAGGTACTCCACCTCTTTATACTCTGGGCTTTGGGGGTCCACCTTCAGAAAGTTCTGGTGGCGCAGGGTCGGACAGGTGTCACCCGCCCACCGCAACAGGGTGGACATGGTGGACATGGTGGAGGACAGTGGAGCTGAAGTTTCTCTGGGCCGGAGCAACTTGGTGCACATGTATCTTCTTTTTGCCTTTGCACAGGTCTTTGTACACAGCTGAAGCCACTTCTTTATCTGCTCAGCTTCACCAAAACGTTCCACCCTGACACCTGATCCTCCAGCTGTGCCAGTAGGTCCTGGGACAGAGGGAAACTGAAATGGTCCAATTCTGCCTGAAAGATTTTTGAAATTACCTCCACAACCAGAGTGTTGTAATCATCTTTGCTCCACAGCCCGAACGGGGGTCCAGCTTCTCAGAGGTAGGTGCCCTGGGCACATCTGGAGCAGGCAATGGACATTCAGCCACTCTCTCTAAGGGCACCACATGCTCCAGAGGGGCCTGAGAAGGCTGAAGATAGAGCAGCACTTCTGGAGTTGCTCTATAGTCCTGAAACTGCAGCTGAGGAGGTCTTGGTGTGGTCTGGTCTGCTACTGGACATTGTTAAAGGGATAGTTCGGGTTTTTTGATGTGAATCTGTATGGCATTCAGCAGTGTCATGCATTAACACTTCATTTGTAAGTGGCGATGTTTACAAGTGAACAGGTTAATAATAATAATAGACGCGCAGTGATACGACCCGAGAGAAAAAGCACCAAGCGATTACGACTTCTGACTTTTTCGTGGACAACTGTTTTGTGACACAAATATATCACTTTTTGGACAAATATTGTTTTGAGAAGAAAAACAAGCTTTATTAACTGTTCTGGCTAACTTGCCGGACCTACTTTCCTTAGCTCCAGAACCGGGCAGAAACTCGGCTCAGAGGACCCTGTCAGGGGTAAGTCAGTGTTAATGCACGACACTGCTGAAGGGGACGCCGTACAGATTCACATAAAAAAAAACAGAAATATCCTTTTAAGGGTGTGGACTCCTGCAAAGAAGTGCCACATTCGGACGTTATTCAAAAAGACAACTGTTCAAGGAAGGATTCTCTTTCTTTCTTTTCAGAAACGCCGGCCAGGTAAGGAATGGTTACACCCTTTCTCCTGGGTTCTGATCCTCTGTTGGATGGATGGATTCTACCTGGACCACTGAGGGATTCTACACAAAGCGCAAAGTGTGTGTAAACAAGCTCGGACTGGTAGAAGACATCAACAAACTCAAGGTGTCAAATACAGGTCAGCGTCTCAACATATCCCAGCAGGTCAGAGTTGAAAGTTTAGAAAGTGGGTTTAGAGCTGACAAAAACCCTGGAGATGCCTTCTGTTGGATCATATTTCCAGTAAAGTCCAGCTGCCACAGCACAGCCCCCTGCCACGAGGAGTCCTTTCATCCATTTGCTGCTTGTGCCTTCGTTTTTAGCTTTACTGCTTGAATTGTCTCCCTCTGTGTTGGATTCCACACTGGCTGCGTTTGCTTGTTCTACTGATTCCTCTTCTGCCGTAATGGAAAGATCTACAGCAGCAGATATTTGGGTGTTTTCTGTTACAGGAATCCTCTCTTGTGTTGACGATTTCTCATATTTCTCCCATTGTGAGAGGGTTCTGAGATACTCCTCCTCCAGGTCTATTTGAGGCTTGGTAACTGACTGAAATGCTGCGACGCATTTCGAGAGGTCCTCTATTTTAGCTAATGCAAGCTGATCGAATCTTTGTTTGATTGAGGTCAATTCGCGCTCATGTTCCTCCTTCTCACGACTTAGTTCAGCCGTGAGGTTTGAGTTTTTGTCAGTTTCTTTGTGAATCTGATCAGTGAGGTGACAGTTTTGGTAATTTGCCATTTCCACCTTTTTATTTAACCGAGCTATCTCATTAAATAAGTGTGAGATTTCATTCTGAAGCAGCTGAATGTGGAACTCTTGCTTTTCTTGAAGAGACTTTAGCTGTGGTTGAAGTTTACGTTCAGTTTCTTTCTCGAGCTGGGAGTTGGACTGATGGACCTTGTCTCTTGTTTCTTGGACTTTGGTTTGTAAGCAGGTCTTTTCTCGCTCTAAATCACGCTCCAAATCTGAAATGGTCTGTTGAAACGCTTCTTCTCTAGACTCAAAATCTGAAATGACGTTTTTCAGATGTTGGATCTCTGAGTTTTGCCGCTCACATCGCAACTCAAGATCCTTTATGAATAGTTCTGTAGTTGAGATACGTCTGGCATTTTCTCGTCGTAGTAAAGACATCCTCTCAAGTTCCGAAACCTTCTTTTCCATTACAAACTGAAACACCTGTTGAAAATCCTGTATATCTTCATGTATATACTCTATGACAGCAGATAGTTTGGTGTTTTCAGTTAGACTTGAGTTCGTGGCACATTTCCTGAAACTGAGCCTGATGGCCGTCCCTTTGCAGCTCTAATATGGAAATAATGTCCTCCATAGTCGTGCAGGTTGTATTGATTGTGTATTGATTAAAAACTGAGCAAATACGCTAGTGTGCAAGGTGTATTGTAAAGTGCGCTTTCTCTAGTCGTTAAATTGTGTCAACTGAAGACTGACCCTCACTCACAACATTTGGTGTGAAGTGTAAATCTTCAAAGCTTTTGAAGTTTTTACACTTCAAAGGCACTTTATGATGTCACAGAGTTCTGTTGTTCCGCTGTTCTAGAATGTTCTGCCACGTTGCCACGGTAACGGTTCTTAGTACACAGTTTATGCAGTGAGGAAATGTTCAACTTAATAAACTTCAGTCAGTTTTGTTAGAGCTTCAGTTTTTCTGAAACTGTTACAATATGCGAACATAAAGTTATATGCAGTAATGATTGTAATGCCATTTTTATTTATGTCGTTTTTTTCTAATAACATTTTTAGAATTCTTTCAATAATTTTTTGTGCTGTCAGGCGATTAAAAAAAATTTATGTAATTAATTACAGGATTTGTAATTAATGAATCTAATTAATCGTGTTTTAAGAGTGTGAGAGATTGAGAGAGGGAGAGAGAGAGAGATTGTGAGCGAACGAACGAACGAACGAACAAACAAACCCACTTTGCGATTGAGTTTGTTTTCAAGTGGTCGCTTTGCTCAATCGTTTCCCAAATTCTGTGAGCGTGGTTTGGTGGTTTGGTGGTTTGGTGGTTTGGTGAAGTGCGCTCTATCTAACAATGGAACTTGTCCAGACGTGTTTATCGTTCAAATGATCCGTCAGGCTGGAGCAGCTTCGGTGATCGGAAAATTCTTTTGGACAAAAGCTCCAAATCATCGTGTTCTTGTTGATCGTCCCGTCTTCTTTGTTTTTGGGTTGTTCCAGAATTGGACGACATTTTGGCTTTAAAATTCTTGAAAAATAAACCTTCACTTTTCTGATTTTCTGCTACATATTCATCAATAATAGGTAATAAACTATCAAATGCTTGATTAGCTCAGCTTACGGATCAATGGTAAAATTTTTATGACATGATTTATTTGGTTTATTTATTGATTTTCACTAATCACAGTAACAGGGTTGCAGGTAACAGGGTTGCAGATCCGCATTAATGTTCACTTTATCTCAGGAGGAGAAGCTGTTTAGCTGTTACTGCTAATCAAGAGGAAAAACTTATTTATGCAAATAAGTAAAGGAAAAATAAATAAATAACTGTCTTATTCTGATCATTTGCATAACAGGGTTACATGAGGCAGAGTGAGACATTCAATCAAGGCTATTGATGTTATAAAAATATGAAAAATAGAAGAGAAGATAAACTCTGCCCATTCTTTTGGAAAACTGTTTGATGATGTCGAGTCCAGGTGATCATGTGGTTCTGTTTTCTTCTTCTTCTACCAGACTAAAAATGTTCTGGTAACAGGGTTGGTGCAGGTTGTGGGACACATGTTCATGAATAATAATTATTATTTGAAATATTATGTCTATTAAAACAAATGTTCCCACAGTTACAAGAGATGGCAATGAAACAAATAATACAAAAAACAAGACATTTCAATTCAATTTTAACTGTTTTATTTGAGATTCAATTTGTTCATTAGAGGGGTGGGACAAGAGGAAAATGGCATTTTGGGGTACTCCAGACTTGTTGGTATTTTAAAAACTATTTTCAAGCATTCTTTTCTCTTAGTTTTTTTTAGATTTGGTCTCAGGACAAGTAAATTCACTCAGAAACTGTATGTTTTAGTATTTTGTATGTGGATTATTTAATATTTAACTGTCCTCCAGTTCTGGAATGACCCGAGCAGCGATTTGCTCGCCACATGCCAAATTTAAAATGTGCATTGAATTGCTGCTCATAATTAATTGTGATAATTTTTATAACGCGTTAATTTGCAGTGTAATTAATTAATCAAATTAATGCATCAAACTGACAGCCCTAGTTTGCATTTGAGTTACCAAAAATGGCTTTTTGACACACAAATGCTGTGTTCATAAGAACCTCTGGTGTGGACTTGCACTGAGCAGCAAGTCTGTGATGTGGAGAACCCCGGGAAGTTCTTCTGCCACACTGACAATCCTAAAGGTGGCCATGCTGTTACTTTGGGTTGTTTTTACAGTTTTTGTATTATCTTCATAAAAAAAAAAAAAGTAAAACTGTTTTCTATCCCAAATAGTGAGCTTTTAAAGTCACTAGAAGCAGAGTTAAATCCTTATTGTGAGGCAGAGTCTTCAGTCTTTGATCCAAAATTGGGAGAGCCTTACTGTGCCATTTTTCCTGGTAAGTTTCTAAACTAAGTACCAAATTCTGTCATGAAATTTTCACTACTGAATTTGTCTGAATTGAATTGCTCTGTACTTGGTATCGGGCTCTGGTGAAGCAGTTGTGTGAGGATGAAGTTATGGTTGTACTTGTACACTACGGTTATTGTATCAGTGTGAAGAAAAGACATCTAAGACCTATTACAGGCAAATTCCTGACACTAGCCTTCTTGGCGGTACCCTGCTGGCTTGCAGGTACCATGCCTTGTGAATAAAATACTACAAGTCATTTGCAAATGTTTTAATCAGTTTTTAACTTAAAGCCCCAGTGTGTAGGATTTGTGGCGCATAGGTGGATGGTGCTATTGCACTTTCTGTTTTAGCTACGGCCGACCTCGAGGGTCACCCGGGCGCTACTGTATAAATAAAACGCGGTCCCGTTATTTATTTTTTTTTCCTTTTCTCATGAAAACACACATTCCCGATCATGTACCATGACACTCTACACATCAAATGAAACCTTACAGTCTCCTCTTTTTGACTATGCAATTCATTTCCCGGCACAACAATCACTCCCCGAGCACATGGGGCTTTTATACGGAAAAGCACAAAACGAGGTTAGCTTACCTTAGAATGCTTTGCACAGGTCAAACTCTGTATTTCACCATAAACTTGCTCTCAATCTGTCCGTAAGGATCCAGCGAATAAAATCCAGTAAAACAATTTAGTCCAAAACACGTGTTAGATCCATTACGACGTCTGATCCGGCAGCATGCTTGTGTTGTTTACCTAAAACCACGAGCCTTGCCGAAGGCGAAGGCGGAGCCCAAATGTCCTTCTGCGGCTCTCGTATTCAAAATGGCTGCCTCTGCATGGGGAAGATCCCCCTTTTATGTGACTATATCTAAGTCCAAAAGAATACTTTGATTTCATGATGGAAGTGAAAAGGCTTGGAAAACAATGTATTTTTGAATGGGTATCTTCAATTTCAGTAATTAACGGGTAAAAATCTTACACACTGTCCCTTTAACTATATTAAATGTCTACCTTTTTATTGCAATGGTACACTTTTCAGCATGACAATGTGGTAAACTCCACTCCAGTCCATCTTTCCCACAATCAGGGAATAATTTAGCTCCGTAAAATGCTTGCTGCTGTATTCAACCCATCTTTTTTCTATCTGTTCGGCCCTAGACAAGGTTCACAACTTGTGTTTGGCCATTTTTCTTTGTTGCATTATGAATGTAAACACTAAACTCAACTGTTTATGTTGCTAGTTGGTGAGGAGCAGCTTCAGGAAATGATGTTTCAGTTGGCTCAATGCTGCAACAGTCAGATTTCTCAGTTTTCTGCCACAAGCAAACCTGCTGCTGGAGCTGCATGCTGTGTCTGCTTCACTGGTGAATATAAACGTGTGCCATCATCTCATTGTTAGGAGGATTTCATTATCGATAGTGTATGTACATTAAAATATGATACACATGTGGGAAAACTGTAGTAAAGACTGTATGGTAAAACTTGAACCAAACAAAAATCCTTCAAATGCTGTAAAATACAATCTGCCTTCTGTCCTTATCATATGTGTGACAGAGACATCTGAACTTTTTGTAAAAACTGCTATTATAGTTGTTATCTAGCTTTTAAAGCTGCAGTTTGATGACATTAGATACAGTTTTATTTGGCCTTTGTGGCAGGGGAATCCCTCACACATAAGACCTGTCATTCCTGCTTATTATTTTAAAATTACAGGCCAACTCTGCACCTAGCTGCTCTTAGCATGACACACACATAATCTTATTTCCCATTCTTCAAACTAGTTTTATGTTTTCTTCTATGACTTGTCTTGTTGGCTGCTGCCCGTGCACATCTAAGCTGGATGTAATTACACAGCACGTGAGAAGCGGAGCGAAGGAGCACAGCATTTGAACAGGAGAATGGCCAGGCATACATTTCAAAAGTCCAGCTAACAACATTGTCTTTTTAATGGACATTTTAGGAAAACAAGTTTGAAAAGGTTTTAACTGAAATGCTACTAATACAAATGCTTGCTTGTCCTTGCCACGGTCCAGTCATTTGATGGTTATTCTAATGTGCTTTCTCTGGCTCTGCCCACTGAGAGTGGAGGTGGGCTCGTGGAGGCCATGATTTTAGATGCTCTACAGCAGGGGTGTCAAACATGTGGCCCAGGGGCCAGATCCGGCCCTCCAAGACCTTTAATCTGGCTCTCAGCTGATTTTCTATTTTAAAAAAATCATTATGTTTAAAATTTCTATTAAAAATATTGGTAATTTTCTGCACCTCTTTTCTGCACAGTTTAGCATAGCAGCGTCTCCAGCGCCTCTGTACGTGGCCCCTCCCACCAGAGCAGCACAAATGAAGACTCGCCTCTTTCCAAACGCTCTTAAAGGACCATCGTTTTGACTGTTGACCGTGACACCCTCATCAGCAAAATGTCCAAAATGAGAAAAGTGGACGCCGAGTGCAGGATTTTCCAAGAAAAATACTAAATTCCTATTTGTTCACAGAGGTGAATGGGAAACCTGTGTGCTTGTGTTGAAATTGCATTTTTCTTAAAGTTTCAGGTTGTTTATATTATACTATTATTAGTGCTGTCAGGAGATTAAAAAAATTAATCTAATTAATTACAGGATTTGTAATTAATTAATCTAATTAATCGCATTTTTAAAAATAATTTTTTTAGGTGGTTTATTGTGCTTTCCCACAGTGCAAAAAAGGTGTGATTTATAGTGGTACAGTGAAAAGAATGCAGACTTCCCCTTTAAAAGATAAAAGGAGAAATTCAATTTGTCACCTGGACAAAGTTTGTTTGGTCGAAAACGTTTCGCCGCTCATCCGAGAGGCTTCGTCAGTTCTGGTTCTAAACAGGGTCTAACCAGCACTCGAACCAGAACTGACGAAGCCTCTCGGATGAGCGGCGAAACGTTTTCGACCAAACAAACTTTGTCCAGTTGACAAATTGAATTTTTCTCTTATCATGGATTCTACCTGGACGACTGAGGGACTCTTCACGCACTTCCCCTTTAAGTCTTTCAGTCTTTCACTCTTTCAGTGCAGTTACCTCCAGTGTAACCAAGACAAGACTGCTGTACACCCCCATTCACCTCCCACATTACGTAACATTCATTCGAAAGCTCATTTACACCATTCCACTAGCCTATTAAATGGTGAATATTTCTGGTGCACGTGAGCACGTACAGTAGCTTTCATTCAATGTCAATAAATAATATACACAGCTTCAAATATACAGAGAATACAAATAATTGCCCGTGTAAATTACTCATGGCTCACCTGACCCGCGGCGCGGATGTGTCCGGACCATTGCACGGAGGAGGAGGGAGGAGGCGGCGGCACCGCGGGGTGAGCAAATGATCGGGTTTAGCGTGATTCGGATGGGCAAAACTAACGCTTCTTAAGTGTGCACCCTTAGTCACGGCAGAACACGCTGGAGAGGTTATGGGGAATTGAAAGGGGTTCAGCGCGCGCAGCGCAACAGATACGGAAACGGACGTGGCGTCTTCACGTGCTCTCCCCGGTCTTCACGTGCTCTCCCCGGTCTTCACGTGCTCTCCCCGGCGTCTTCACGTGCTCTCCCCGGTCTTCACGTGCTCTCCCCGGCGTCTTCACGTGCTCTCCCCGGTCTTCACGTGCTCTCCCCGGCGTCTTCACGTGCTCTCCCCGGCGTCTTCACGTGCTCTCCCCGGCGTCTTCACGTGCTCTCCGCGGCGTCTTCACGTGCTCTCCCCGGCGTCTTCACGTGCTCTCCCCGGCGTCTTCACGTGCTCTCCCCGGCGTCTTCACGTGCTCTATCCGGGGTCTTCACGTGCTCTCCCCGGCGTCTTCACGTGCTCTCCCCGGCGTCTTCACGTGCTCTCCCCGGCGTCTTCACGTGCTCTATCCGGGGTCTTCACGTGCTCTCCCCGGCGTCTTCACGTGCTCTCCGCGGCGTCTTCACGTGCTCTCCGCGGCGTCTTCACGTGCTCTCCCCGGCGTCTTCACGTGCTCTCCCCGGCGTCTTCACGTGCTCTCCCCGGCGTCTTCACGTGCTCTATCCGGGGTCTTCACGTGCTCTCCCCGGCGTCTTCACGTGCTCTCCGCGGCGTCTTCACGTGCTCTCCCCGGCGTCTTCACGTGCTCTCCGCGGGGACAGGACAGGGGGCTTAGAAACTGATCTGCTCCGTCACATTTTTATAAATAAACTCGCCGTTCAAAGCCCCCGCACGCCAAATTTAAAATGCGCGCGCATTGAATTGCGCTCATAATTAATTGCGTTAATTTTTATAACGCGTTAATTAGCAGTGTAATTAATTAATCTAATTAACGCATTAAACTGACAGCCCAAATTATTATATTTTGTAAAAGAAAGAGTCCACCAAATAAAAAAGACTTCTGTAATAGATTTGCGTTTCTCTGCAGAAATAATTGGACTTTTTTCTGATCCGGCCCCTTTAGGATCAAAGTAGGTTGGATACGGCCCCTGGACCAAAATGAGTTTGACACCCCTGCTCTACAGGCACATTCAAAGAGCACAACTGCTCCAGTCCCCGACATTACACCTGCCAGCAGTGTGTCCAACACCGCTGGTAGAACTGAGAAAGGTCCAGAGCCCAGTATGCCTCCTGGAACAACAAACTAATCTGAAAGCAATACTAGCACCCAGGAGCTCCAGCTGCCCCTGCCACCAGCACCTCTGGGCAAAAGCACAGAGGCGGTGCATGGTCAGTTTGATATTCTGGTTCTATCATCTCACATTATACTGTGCGTTTGACTCTTATTTTCTCTATAATCTGAATCTTTACAGAGAATCCAGTTCAGAGAATTCTCAAACACATGGAACCACCACGCACAACTGACCCAAAGACCCGAGGCAATGTTTAATAAATATTGTTTATTTCCCGGATTGTGCTGAATATATAGTGACTAAAAATGTTGTCATTTAGATGCATTCGCTTCCGCAGTTGCTGCTGTCAAACTTTGAAGAATAAGGTTTTGTGTACAGTTAAAGGAAAATTAACGTTTTTTTTACAATCTGAGCCTTCTTGGCTGGAATTTCCCCACTGTGGGACTAATAAAGGCATAGCTTTCTTTCTTTCTTCTTTCTTTCTTTCTTTCTTTCGGCAATAAAACAAGTAGTTTTACTCACCCATAGCAGTTTGGTGTCAATTGGAGCAGTATCGCAGAACTTATGTTGAGCCGTTCTGTTTTACTAATGATCCCGTATCCGTTAGCGTGAGTGCTCGGGGCACTGATTTGCGGTGTCCAAATAACACAAACTTTAGCACTTTTCAAATCACAGAAGATCGCTGTGTCAGCGTAGACTTTTAGTAGATTTCAAAACGGCCTGAAACCCGATATTGCAGCAGAAAAGTAAAGTTCAGAGCGGTGTTAGCTTCTTTTGGACTAGCGGTGTTTACAAAACAGCTGAGTTCACGCATGCGCACTGTCCTCTCTGATGACGTCATCAAATGAAACTATAGCTGGATATCGGGTTTCAGGCCGTTTTGGAATCCACTAAAAGTCTACCCTGACACAGCGATCTTCTGTGATTTGAAAAGTGCTAAAGTTTGTGTTATTTGGAGAGCGCAAAGTAATGCCCCGAGCACTCACGCTAACGGATACGGGATCATTAGTAGAACAGAACGGCTCAACATAAGTTCTGTGATACTGCTCCAATTGACACCAAACTGCTATGGGTGAGTAAAACTACTTGTTTTATTGCCGAAAGAAGCCTCAGATTGTAAAAAAAAACGTTACTTTTCCTTTAATGTATAAAATGATTGAAAATGATCATATTGGGATCATTTAAACCTTTAACCTCTTTACAGGTGGATCAACTGGAACAGATCATGCAAGTGCAGCTTTCCCTCATCAAGAAACTGATCGCACATTCAAAATAGTGTTGTTTATTTTAACTTTAAGATTTTATTTTGTTTATCAACATGTTAGTAACATTTTATATTGAGTTCTGTTTAACTGTGACTGTTAAATGAATGTTATGCTTATTGAGTTGGGCTGTTACATAATATTGAGCCACAGTTCCTAATGTCGGCCTGCTCTGGTCTCTTCTCTGTTTTTATTATCTTTATCATCCTTTACAGTGGTATGACCCAGCTTCATTTGTTTGACACGTGTTCACGACTTTTCATAAAAAACATTTGAAATGAAATGAGGGATTTACTATTTTTAATGTGTGTCAGAAGGTGTACGTTAGGACGTTTTAATATTCCTCCACATGGAGCCTACTGTAGCATTTTCATAAAAGCCAAAGTGTTGATTAAAGGAGTGGGTTGTCATAAAATTACCTTAATCTAAGCTTAATGTAATACAGTGGTACCTCACCTTACGAAATTAATTCGTTCCAGAAGTGGTTTCTTAATGTGAAAAATTCGTAAGTTGAGTAGCTATTTCAATGGAAAAAGCCTGATTCGTTCCAAGGCCCCGATCCAAGTTTTTTTTTTTTTATAGTGTAACTTTTTTTATAGTGTAACATTGTGTTCTGCGTCCTGCGTCCTTTTCTCACATTTGTCTCTCGTTTAAACACTCAAACTTTCATAGATTTTCAACAAAATTATTAATAGTGAAGTGTGGGGGGAAGGGGGAGGGGGGAGAAGACTGCGCTCTGACACGTGTGATAGCGCAGCATGACCCGGCGCGGGGCTGCGAGCAGGTCTAGACCTGGACTAAACCTGGACTGGACCAGGACTAAACCAGGACTAAACCAGGACTAGACCAGGTGGGTCTATTTCCTAGTTTCGTTTCGAGTCACATCTGAGGCGAGCCGCTGCTCTAGACCTGCCCGCGTAAGGTGCTCACAGAGCGGCCTGGACAGAACCGTGAGGTCGGCCTCTTCAAGACCTCCAGGCCGGTGACCGGGACAATCCCCGGACCCATGCCCGCTTAGGGAGCTCTTAAGGCGGGATGGCAGTGTCCCCCTGGGTCCCTGGATGTCTGGGGCTCCGTGCCTGGAGTGGCCCTGGAGAGCAGGTCTAGACCGCGGCTCTTGCAGGCGAGCAGCGGCTCGCCTCAGCTGTGACTCGAAACAAAACCAGGAAATAGACCCACGCGCGGCGCTTTAATCCACCTGGTCTAGTCCAGGTCTAGTCCAGGTTTAATCCTGATTTAGTCCAGGTCTAGACCTGCTGGCAGCGCCGGGTCAGCTGTCACACATGCCGCTATCACACACGTGTCAGAGCGCAGTCTTCTCCCCCCTCCTCCTTCCCCCCACACTTCACTTAATTAATAATTTTGTTGAAAATCTATGAAAGTTTGAGTGTTTAAACGAGAGACAAATGTGAGTAAAGTTGAAATCCAGTCTGAGAAAAGCGTATAATGTGTGTGGCTGAGCGCATTATTTGAATTTTTGAGATTTCGCGTTTCGTAACTTTTTCTTTCGTATCTAGAGACCAAAATTTACCGTGAAGGCGTTTCGTAACTTGAAATTTTCGTTTGTTGGGTCATTCGTAAGGTGAGGTACCACTGTACAGAACATTGAAACAAGTACTTTCTTGATATTTGGTCCAGGGTCCGACAGCTGGCTCGGGTCTTGTTCTATCAGCTCCATTTTCACTGGAGAAGAGAACAAAATGGACAGAGAAAAAAAGATTAAAAGTACTGTATGTAAATTTTAAAATGTCTACAAGGCACACAGATCATGACAACAAAGTGATTATGTGTCATACATATGCATTTTAATGCAATAACATGTATTTTACAATTCAATATGATATAAAAAATGTCATATATAATGTTTTATATTTACAAAAAATATTTTGAGAAAACATTTTGAGAAAAAGTTACATAGTGCGTCTTTAACTGTAACTTGTTTAAATAAAGAGTTTAAACGTGTATCCACAATAAACCTAAATCTCTATATAAATCCATTCATAAGAGAGGAAGTGAAAACCAAGTTCATTCATTCAAAACTAGATGTAGAAAAGGCAGTTTGTGATACTGCAGCGCCATCTGCTGGACACTTTATAGCAGCTTAGTTATGTAATCCACTCCCTATAAGAAGGTCGAGAGTTCAATCCCAGCTCTGGCTACAATCTCACTCAAATTAATTGGAGGACGTCATTTGCAAGGCTCGATCTGATTAGACAAGTTATTTCAAATTATTATTTTTTTTCTTTTCACGTAAGTTACTGGAGATCTTCTACCAGTCTGTGGTGGCCAGCGCCCTGGACTTCGCTGTGGTCTGCAAAGCTGGTCAGGTGATCGGCTGTGAGCTGGAGACATTTGCCTCAGTGAGGGACAGGAGGACACTGGACAAACTGCTCTCCATCATGGACACTCCTGCTCACCCACTGCACCAGAATATAGTGCAGTGCTTCCCAACCTTTTTTGTCTTGTGTACCCCCTGAGCCTTTTTGTCACACCTCGAGTACCCCTCACTCATACGTGTTGATAATTCTCCAAAAGTAGAACGTGACACAACGGATTATCATTAATAAAATTTAATTCTCAGGCATTTTCTCTCTTTTCTTTAAAGGTCCCATGGCATGAAATTTTCACTTTCTGAGGTTTTTGAACATTAATGTGAGCTCCCCTACCCTGTTTAGCCCCCCCCCCCCCATGGTTAAAAGTTGTGAAATGTCTAAACTGAGCATTTGCGATCCTTTTCTGTGTTACAAAAAATCGGAGCTCAAACGGGCAATTTTGAACAAGGAAACTTATTGACGTCAGATCGAAAAAAGAAATGCAAATGCAGTTCCACCCCGTCTGTCTGAACTCAGCGTCTCTGTAAATCACGCCCAGAGAGTTTGGACTGCGAATGCGCTAGGCAATGCGAAATGCGTTTTTTTATTTGCCTGGAGGCACGTCCGAGTGTTTCTAGGCTCGGAAGTCCTTTATCTGAGCCTCTGGACCTTTGAACAGCAGTGGTTTAATTTTATTTTCTGTGGAAATGTGTTTATTTTTCAATGGAACGCTTCAAATCTCTCCCCCCGTGCAAAAACACGGAAATGGATCAGCTGAGAGCGAGAGCGGAGAGTTTGGCCACGCCCCCACCCTCTACTATAGGCCAGCTCTTTTCTCCTTATTTGCATTCAAGCAACAACGCCCATTATGGAGTGTTCAGAGAGAGAAAAAATACTCTTTCTCATCTTATCTCTGTTTCTCATGCACTGAGTGTTGATTTTGAAGAAGGATTCATTTACAGTATTAGGGAACCATTAAGGAGCCATATAAAAGCATCAAGAAGTACCATGTCATGGGATCTTTAACTCAAATTTACTCAAATTAAAATGAAAATATTCCAAAAAAATCTCCCCCTGGGCCTGGCAGCGACACTGCTGAATACCCCCTGCAGTGTGCTCGCGTACCCCTAGGGGTACTTGTACCCCTGGTTGGGAAACACTGCTGCAGAGGGTCAGAGGAGCTCATTCTCCAACTACAGCTCTGCTCAAACAGTGAGATACATGACTACATTCATACTATAATACTCCCTACAACTGTACAACAACTCACCCTTGTGCAATAGATAATACTCCCTAGACAATACTCCCTACAACTGTATATAGCTGGAATTGTACATCTTATTTGATAATGTATTTTATATTTTATTACTACTTTTCTATTTAATTCTGATTTGTACATATACATTTATTATCATTATTTTTATTTTTATAATTATGTCTCATCTGACACAGGTCTATTGCTCTTTGGTTGTTATTCCATCTATTTTTGTTATATATTATACAGTATATTATATTTGATGAGTGAGCTACTGAACCCAAAACAATTTCCCTTGTGGATCAATAAAGTTTGTCTAATTCTAAAGGAATAAAAAAATAGGGCAGTCAGTTGTGAACAGTCATGTTTTATTTGGTCAGATATAGATATGAATACATTCAAGCATTCAGTTATTCCACAATATTTACACTATTTACACATTCATATGCTATTTAGAATGAAGCTGTGTTACTTTACATGGAAGACTCAATCATGTGACGTCACTGAGTTATTCCTACGAGTTTCGGTGTAATTAGATCAGATATGGCCTGTTTTTGCTTTAGGTGGTAATGAAGTGTGAACCTATTGCTTTCCAATCTGTTTTAACATCACAAACTGAGTCCTGTGCATACAAATAACAGTAAAATATATCCATAAAAAACAGGACATAGAGACTGAAACTGGGTTGACACATTTTTAAAGACATTTTCGGAAAAAAAAAAACAACTCTTGGTCCATTGTTGATGATGTTGGTTTATATCCCGTTTTCCTGGTTTAGTTCACCTTCATTTGACATTTAAAACACATCTAATGAAAAGAAACAAGAGCTTAAAGGTACAGTATGTAACTTTTTTGGGTGGTACGCTGCAAAAAAGCTTGTTCAAAACTTAAATCTATCAGAAAATGACTTAAAGGAAAAGTAACGTTTTTTTACAATCTGAGCCTTCTTTCGGCAATAAAACAAGTAGTTTTACTCACCCATAGCAGTTTGGTGTCAATTGGAGCAGTATCGCAGAACTTATGTTGAGCCGTTCTGTTCTACTAATGATCCCGTATCCGTTAGCGTGAGTGCTCGGGGCATTACTTTGCGGTGTCCAAATAACACAATCTTTAGCACTTTTCAAATCACAGAAGATCGCTGTGTCAGGGTAGACTTTTAGTGGATTCCAAAACGGCCTGAAACCCGATATCCAGCTATAGTTTCATTTGATGACGTCATCAGAGAGGACAGTGCGCATGCGTGAACTCAGCTGTTTTGTAAACACCGCTAGTCCGAAAGAAGCTAACACCGCTCTGAACTTTACTTTTCTGTTGCGATATCGGGTTTCAGGCCGTTTTGGAATCCACTAAAAGTCTACCCTGACACAGCGATCTTCTGTGATTTGAAAAGTGCTAAAGTTTGTGTTATTTGGACACCGCAAATCAGTGCCCCGAGCACTCACGCTAACGGATACGGGATCATTAGTAGAACAGAACGGCTCAACATAAGTTCTGCGATACTGCTCCAATTGACACCAAACTGCTATGGGTGAGTAAAACTACTTGTTTTATTGCCGAAAGAAGGCTCAGATTGTAAAAAAAATGTTACTTTTCCTTTAAAAGTAGTGAAATTATCTGTCCATGCCGCAAGATCATTTTACTTGACATTTTATCTTAAAATAAACTACTTCTACACTAGAATTAAGCAGTTTCTGAACTAGTAAGTAGATAATAAATCTGAAAACAAGATGAATAACCTGATAGGAGTTTTAAAATCTTGGCCAGATCAGAGAAATTTGCAGTGTATGTCACCTGCATGATTCCACTGAAATAAAAAGGTTAAAAACATACTTGGAAACATTCCCTATGTCGATAGATATGTTTTATACCGTACTGTTGAAGATTATAGCTCAACATTGATGAAGAAATAAGAGTCAGGTTTGTGGAGATGCAAGCCTGCTCAGAGTGGGAACCAAAGATGTATATTCAACATTTTGAAAAGGCAAAAAAGTTACATACTGTGGCTTCAAAACACACTGATGATCATTTTTAAAAAATCAATTATTATTAGACACCAATCAGAAAATGTTTACAGTATTATAGAAACATTAGTCATGAAAATAAGGCACGAAACAGACAAACAAAGATGTGTGGAATTATTCCGTTTTCCTCCATAAACGCTGTAATCTCTGAGCTTTATAAAGTGTGTGTTAGTGGCATTTACACTTTTTGTTTTTTATTATGATTCAGTAACCAATCATTTCATGCCATGTCCAAAAAAACATCCCTGAATTAAAAACCTACGTCAAACTCCTATTGCAATATTAAAATAGTAAACAAATCACAAACTATCATATCATATTCTTCCTTGCACAAAATAAAAGTTAAAAACAGTAGTTAAATCTCTTCAGCAACTTCTTCATAGACAATATCATTTTATTCAGTGAAGGTCCATAGAAATGTAGAGTTAATGAGAATATAAAAGTGCATTAAATGATCCATACCCAAAACTATACTCCTATATTCTCTAAATATTAGTTCAATAAAGATCTGTGAAATACATACAGTCCATGTACAGTGTGGCACTACAGGAGTCAAGCAGGAAATAGTGAGATTTGAGAGTTTTAAAGCAAAATGCAAACTTTAAATAGTCAAACTGGAAATGTCAGTGAAGCTCTGATAAGTATTTATATTATTTACAATTTAAACATTGCCAGTGTTTACAGCAGAACTCAGTAAATGTCATATATTAGTAATAAAGTAAAGAGACTAAGTGAAAAATATTATGAGTTTACAACCCAGTACAGACAATATGAAATTACATCTAAATTATATTAAAGATGTTATAAAATCAGAAAATGAAATATTATAGAAAGTTGCTATGGTAACGCTTCATTAATTTAATGTTATTACAACTTTAAACCACTAGGGGCGCACTTCACTACAGCTCTGGAAAAAAAATAAGAGAACACTGCATTTTTTTCTGAAATCAGCATCTCTAAATGTATTACAGTCATTCCATTCCAGCGTCTGTTGAATTCCAACACAAACACAAAGCTGAGCTACTTCAGTTCTTGCACCAGGAGTGGAATAAAGTCACCCAAGAACAATGTGAAAGACTTGTGGAGAGCATGCCAAGACGCATGAAAGCTGTGATTAAAAATAAGGGTTATTGCACCAAATATTGATTTCTGAACTCTTCTTAAGTGTAAACATTAGTATTATGTTGTTTTAAAATGAATTTGATCTTGTTTCTTTGCATTGTTTGAGGTCTGAAAACATGTATCTTTTTTGTTATTTTGACCATTTGTCATTTTCTGCAAATAAATGCTCTAAATGATAATATTTTTATTTGGAATTTGGGGGAAATGTTGTCAGTAGTTTATAGACTCAAACAAAAATGTTCCTTTTGTCCATATTCATACCTATAAGTAGTAAAATCAGAAAAACTGATAATTTTGCAGTGGTCTCTTATTTTTTTCCAGAGGTGTATATTATTAAGTAGTAACTCTGAATAAAGTTTTTTGTGTAGTTTTGAAAAGTGAAAAATGTTATGAGTTTACAGTCCAGTATAGACAATATTAAATTACATCTAATTTATATTAAAGACGTCATAAAATCAGAAAATGAAATATTATAGAAAGTTGCTATGGAAACAATTAATTCATTTAGTGTTATTACAACTTTAAACCACAAGGGGCGCACTTCACTTTATAAAGACGTTGGCAATGTAATCAAAACAGCTAATTTAAGGAGATCACTTTATCCTACAACCATCTGCAAATGTATTTCTATATATTTTGGTACACGGAGTAAGAATAAAAAGCATAAAAAGCAAACCGCAATATCCACATTATAATTTTAAAGTAGCATGTTGGTTAACTCTCTCAAACCTCATCGTTAATTCCTGTCGACCCCGGTATGAGATATATGAGTACAGTTGTGTCTAGAATGTGGTCAGTTTTACAAAAGACTGGCCCGTCCTCTGAAACAGTCATAAAGTCGAGAAGAGCCTCGTTGTCCCTGCCTCCTTCGGTAACAGTCAAAGATTCACAACTTCAAATCGAAAGTGGGTCAGAGAAACAGAGAAAACCAGCCATGGTTCTGAACATTTATCAACTGCAACTCGACCATTTTTATAATGAAAGTAAAACAAGTATACTCTTTTGAATCTTGAATTAGAATTAAACAGAATTATACAAATCACTTGGTTCAAACAACAATATAATTAGCCTTAAAGGTACACTGTGTAACTTTATCAGATACTCGTCTCCGTGTAGATGCACTTAAGTGTTCAGCCTGGAATGTTTCACAGTAAGGCATTCAACTTCTCCATCTCCATGGACACAAGCAGGTCAAAGTACAGATCAGTTCCGTGGAGAGGCGGGCACGCTCACACAGGAAAGTGTGTTCTTAAATCAGACCCCCCAGGATTTCGCGGGCATTTTTTGTGATTGTTGCGGGGCTAAAATGCCTGAATTTGCGGGAGCTTTTCCAAAAAGTTGCGATGAAAGTTGCGGTGCTTTTAAGGTTTTTGTTGCGATTTTGTTGCAGGAGGAAGTGAAAGTTGCGATAAATAGTTGCGATTTTCCCTTTTTGTAATTAAAATTGAGATACCATTTGGACACCCTCCATCCACTCTCGCTCCTCCGGTTACAAACGGAATAATACAAAGACACAGATTCGTTCAAAGATGGTGACGTCCTAAAACAACCTTACCAACATCGAAAATAAATGACTACTAGGAGCGGAACTGTTCCGGTCCTCAGTTATTTTAGTCAAGATGGCGCAATCTCTGATTGGTTCACTTAGCTGTCTGTCTACGCGCAACCGCAGCGCATTTTGGACCAAGCGTTACCAGACTCACTCGCTGGTACAGCGATGAAGGGCATGTGCGTCACACATTTCGACATTTCACACCGGCGCGACGACTGCTGTCCCACTTCTTTTTTGTCCCATGCGCAGTTAACACGCGGTCTGAAGACCGCAGTTGCTAAGCGGTCCGCGGACTGCAGTCGGGGCCCCCTTCAGGCCGCGCTCCGAGCTGTGCGCTCTGAGAACTGGGACACGGCCGCAGTTTCGTTTTGTCACACGGAAGTAAAGCAGAAGGAAGTTGGTCGGCGTTCAATACGTCGCCAATGATTGGTCAAAATTGGTCAAAATTGCGGAAAAGTTGCGGTGATTGGTCAAAATTGCAACACCGCCCTGAATTCACGGGGATTGGCTGAAGTTGCGTTGAAGTTGCAAATCGCAACATCGCGAATTCCTAATAAATAAATAAATAAATAAATGCAAAAGAAGCAATAATAGTTGAAGTAATAAGTAAATATCTCCAAAAGAAATAAGCAGGTGAAGGATCGTCTACCAGAAAAGTTACGCAGTGCCCCTTTAAAACGCAATGGCTCTTGACGACAACTTTTAGAGATGTTTTAGTGTACGTTGCGAGCAGGGTAGTAGCTATAAACTCTGGGCCCTAGGGTACAAATCACCTTGGTCAGCCCACATGTTGTCTAATGAAAAATGCATATTAGGCTATGTTCAGACTGCAGCCTGAAGTGACCCAAATCTGTTTGTTTTTTTTGTCCCAATGTGACCTGTATCTGATCTTTTAATGACAGTCTGAACGACACACATCCGATTTTTTCAAATATGACCCAGGCCACTTGGATATGTGGTCCTAAAACCGATACATATCCGATCTTTTGGCATGCGACTTCAGTCTGAACGACCAGGTCACATTCATCCGACCTACACGTCATCAACAAGCAACAAACGTCACTATTCTGCGCTGAAGTAGGCAGAAACTGAACAGAAGTGGACCGTATTTTAGGAGACAAGCCCAACGTTGAGCCGATAGAAGCCGATAGCTGCGTTACTGAAGAGGAACCCAGAAAACGCCATGGCCAAAAACCTTGCCCTTCACCTTCTCAATCTCCTTCCTAAAACAAATAAGCTGTACACGTTCTGGCTCTGGTACGACAGCAACTTTAAAATCTCCAGGCGCTCAATGCTCGTGTCCAACACTGAGCACACTCGCTGCGTGGGACGTCATTGTGCCCTCCAAGGCGCATGCGGGACACTTTTGGGGCGTTTAAAGTTCACACTGGAGATCACATACAAGTCGCATTTAATTGGAAATGTAAACGACGTCGCAAAAAAATCTGATTTCACAAAAAAATCCGAACTGAGCATGAAGCCCTGCAGTCTGAACGTAGCGTTAGAAGACTTTAAGAGGGGCCCCTTTTACCCTTTACCCCCCCAAAGTCCAACGCCCCTGTCCCCTACGAGCCGCATACAAAAATAATCGCCAGTCGCCGCAGTTGAATCTGACTCGAAACATGGCTGGTTTTGTGATAATTGCAGTCACAAATCGCTATTGTTAACGTGTAAACCTGTGGATGCTGGAGTCATGAAGGCTTTGAATAGTGTGGTTAGTATTAGTATTCAGGATGAGTCTGCTGCAGTTCACAACTCGGGCTCATTATCTCACACAAAAGAGCAACACACACACACACACACATATACAGGGGAGATTGACAGACGGAGAGAAAACACTAACAAGAGAGAGGAGCGAGAAGAGGAGAGGAAGTGAGGAGAGGGACCGCTGCTGCCATGGCGACCGTACAGAGCGGGGGAATGGAGGGGAGATGTTAAACACTTCTATAATGGTGTACGAGGGATTTGATCTGAGCCGCTATTCAATTCTGTTAAGTAAGGAGTGTGTTTTTTTTTTTTTTTGGAGCAAGCCTCTAGTGGTCAATAAAGAGTAGTGCATGCTGTGACTGCATTATATTTGTTGGGCTTTGTACTTCTTACAGTACTCTTTAAGCCGTGTTTAAGCTGTTATCTTCTCAAAAACACGCCTGGTGTTTTGTTTTGTTTCATTCACACACGTTTGACTAATCCTTTATGAGGACTCTGTATCTCAAAAGCCCACAATGTTCTCTTCCACCTTGTGACGTCACGTAGTTTTCAAGTTTTATCTTTTGTTCAGTAGAAAATGGCAATTCCATGGCTGAAATTATCCAAATGATTCAAGTGAAGGTGTATGGAGTTTAAAAACAAAGTGGAGCACTTCCTGTAATATCAAAAGGTGGAACAGAGTGCTTTCTAAAAACAATGCAAACAGTGCAAAAGAATAAATAAATAAATACATATTTGGTCATCTGTAAATAGGTATTTATTTATTCTTTTGCACTGTTTTGAGATTTTAGATTTTGTCTTACAAGTTTTTGTTTTGTCTTTATATTGTATTTTGTCTTTTTGCACTGCTTGGCCAGAGAAAACTAAATTTCGATTCACTGTATGTTGAAAACATATGGCAGAATTGACAATAAAGCTGACTTTGAACTTTTCCGTTTGAGAGAAGAACTCCGCCCTAAATACGCAGGATTTGTGTGTTAAACCTGTGTGAATGAAACAAAACACAACTCCAGGTATGTTTTTGTTGAGGAAAATAGCAGAAAATACAGTAGGGCCCTTTAAATTGGTGATTGCCATGGCAACGGTCCAGTTTTTATTTTGTTTTTCGTCAATATAAAACTCAATAACTGGAGCCTGTGTTAATCTAATCTCTGAGTGACATTGTCTCTTAGGCAGACTTTATTGTCCATACAAGGAATTCAATTAATTTGCATCTCGCCGAGCAACAGGAAGTATTGCCATGGAGACCGTGTCCCCTCTTTTGACATGCAAATTCACCTGTCGTAACCACAGCGACCACCCCTTTGTTCAACAACATCCCCAGAAAAAGTCATTATTGCACTTTTTAACTCTGACCAAAAAAACAAAGCTGTTATGACCCCACCATCCACAAGTGTAGAATTTTTAAAACTATTGTGCAAATAAAACATAATAAAAAAGAGCTTGTATAAGTTGTTTGTACAGCAGACAGTGTGGTTTCTTCTTCCGTATAAAATCAAGTGTTAGCTTTTAATTGGCCTGTACAGAGGTGACCTATGACACAGGAAGTCGCTCCGAGATCCACGTGCTCACTTCCTTTAGCACGTTTTCCGCCACTTCTGGAAGGTCGTGGTGCAGGGCGTGGTATGCCGCTTCATAAATCTGCAATTTTAAAACACAAATGAGTCAAGTTTATTCATTTTAACATATTATCATCAGAGTTTAATAGTAGTAGTAGTGGTTGAAGTATTGAAAATCAGATACTAATCAATACTAAAACGAGTATCGAAACTCAACTGTCCAAGTCCAAAATGAGTATTTATTATGATTGTGGTATTGAGTATCATGTCTACTTACAATTTCTGTTTTAATTATATAATTCTGTTCAAAGTTATAGCTGTGGAAAAAAATAAGAGACCACCGCAAAATGATCATTTCTTCTGATTTTACTACTTATAGGTATGAATATGGACAAAAGGAACATTTTTGTTTGAGTCTATAAACTACTGACATTTCCCCCAAATTCCAAATAAAATATTATCATTTAGAGCATTTATTTGCAGAAAATGACAAATGGTCAAAATAACAAAAAGATACATGTTTTCAGACCTCAAACAATGCAAAGAAACAAGATCAAATTCATTTTAAAACAACATAATACTAATGTTTACACTTAAAGGTCCCATGGCATGAAATTGTCACTTTCTGAGGTTTTTGAACGTTAATGTGAACGTTAATGTCTAAACTGAGCATTTGCGATCCTTTTCTGCATTTGACAAAAACACAGCCCAAACGGGCGATTCTGAACAAGGAAACTTTCTGACGTCACACGGAAAATGCAGTTCCACCCCCGTCTGGATGTCTACCCACCGTCTCTGTAAATCACGCCCAGAGAGTTTGGACCACGATGAAATGCGATGCAATGTGAAATGCGTTTTTTTATTTGCCTGGAGGCACGTGCGAGTGTTTCTAGGCTCGGAAGTCCTTTATCTGAGCCTCTGGACATCTGAAACAGCAGTGGTTTAATTTTATTTTCTGTGGAAATGTGTTTTTTTCATTGAAACGGCTCTCCTTTCTTCCTTCGCTCTTAAAACACGGAAGTGGGGCCAGCACACAGCGCACCGCTAAAACAAGGAACCAGCGGCGCATTTGCCCCACCCCCACCCGCTGCTCTGACCTATCTCTGTCCTTCTCATTTGCATTCAAGCAACAAGGCCCAGAATGAGTCGTTCAGAGAGAGATTTTTTTACTATGTCTGTGTACATGGGTCTTTCTCATGCACTGAGTGTTGATTTTGAAGAAGGATTCATTTACAGTATTAGGGAACCATTAAGGAGCCATATAAAAGCATCAAGAAGACCTTTAAAGGTCCCATGGCATGACATTTTCACTTTCTGAGGTTTTTGAACGTTAATGTGAGCTCCCCTACCCTGTTTAGGCCCCCCCCCATGGTTAAAAGTTGCGAAATGTCTAAGCTGAGCATTTGCGATCCTTTTCTGCGTTACAAAAAATCGGAGCTCAAACGGGCGATTTTGAACAAGGCACCTTATTGACTTCAGATCGAAAAAAGAAATGCAAATGCAGTTCCACCCCCGTCTGTCTGTACTCAGCGTCTCTGTAAATCACGCCCAGAGAGTTTGGACTGTGAATGCGCTAGGCAATGTTTTTATTTTTATTTGTTTTTATTTGCCTGTTTTTATTTGCCTGGAGGCACGTCCGAGTGTTTCTAGGCTCGGAAGTCCTTTATCTGAGCCTCTGGACCTTTGAACAGCAGTGGTTTAATTTTATTTTCTGTGGAAATGTGTTTATTTTTCAATGGAACGCTTCCAATCTCTCCCCCTGTGCAAAAACAAGGAAATGGATCAGCTGAGAGCTCAGAGCGAGAGCGGAGAGTTTGGCCACGCCCCCACCCTCTACTATAGGCCAGCTCTTTTCTCCTCATTTGCATTCAAGCAACAACGCCCATTATGGAGTGTTCAGAGAGAGAAAAATTACTCTTTCTCATCTTATCTCTGTTTCTCCTGCACTGAGTGTTGATTTTGAAGAAGGATTCATTTACAGTATTAGGGAACCATTAAGGAGCCATATAAAAGCATCAAGAAGTACCATGTCATGGGATATTTAAGAAGAGTTCAGAAATCAATATTTGGTGCAATAACCCTTATTTTTAATCTCAGTTTTCATGCGTCTTGGCATGCTCTCCACAAGTCTTTCACATTGTTCTTGGGTGACTTTATTCCACTCCTGGTGCAAGAACTGAAGTAACTCAGCTTTGTGTTTGTGTTGGAAAACAACAGACGCTGATGCAGTGGTATTTTTTTCCAGAGCTGTATATTAAAGGCATCCAGGAAAAACTGACAAAGAGACTGAGAGTAACTGACAAACTAATACAAAAATGACATTTCAGGACATGTTTGTACAGATCTAAACTACAGTGTCAGCAGTTTTTATGCAGAATAAGACAAAATTTGCCATTCAAATTGTGGTTTAGAGTCAATTGCGATTAATCTTGTCGCCTTAGCAACTATTAATATGAGAACTGAGTTTGAGAGCAGAGTGTGTAGATGAGACTCATACTGTGAACTTGTACTTCTCTCCTCAGTCACACCCGGCGCTCGTAAACTCGTGGCGGTCATTTGTTGCCTAGAGACCGTCCAATCAATCGAGCACATTCTTCTGAACTGTCAATCTTCTGTTTGTAAAGAGTTCTTGAAAGAAATATCCACTAATCTAATCGATATCTACTAGGGTTGGGTGGTAATACGGTAATACGGTATACTGCGGTATCTAAAAATAGCAACGGTATCAGATTCATTACCGTCATTTAAAAAAAAAATCTTTCCCTAATATAATATTAACTAGAATTAATTTAATGCCTAAATAAAGAGTGTTTGTCCAGCACTTATGTATGTGTGGTTGTGTTTGTTAATTTAATACTATTACAGTTTAAAACTAATTTTACTATCGGAGAGATGAGGTTCGATGAAGTTCCTGGATGTTGCGTCGTCACGTGACATTACCGCTCAGAAGGAGGAGAAAAACAAGACAACATGACAGACCGCGCTGAGTTGGTCCCAAAGTTTTTTTTTGTTTTTGTTTTTTTTTTCCGGCGCGGCGTGAGCCGGAGCTGGTTGCAACGCGCTCCCTTATTTTCTAACTTTTTTTCTGCTCTTACCTGCTTGTTCGTTTGCACACTTTGAAGATTGTGTGTATAAGGCTAAGTGCTTCAGAAACGCAATGTTTCTGCTCCATTTCAACCTCTATTTTCTCTGGTTTTAACTTTTTCACCGGCGCCATGTGCGTAAGGACACGTGCTCCCATTGTTTACACGAGGGATCAGCTGTTAGCGCTGCGCGGCGCAGTTGTGCTCCCCCGAGACCGCCATGACATCCCGGAGGAGCTGCTACGGAGGACGCGCAGAGGACAACGTGCTGGACACAAACTCCGGGAAAGGAAAGGACGCTGCAGACCTGTGCTTCCCTCTGTCATCGCGGGAAACGTGCGGTCTATTCCGAACAAGACGGACGAATTAGCGGCGCTTACACATATCAGAGGGAATACAGAGACTGCAGCGTCATGGTTTTCACGGAGTCCTGGTTAACCCCGCAAATCCCGGACTCAGCTGTTGCCATGGACAACTTCTTTGGTGAAACGAGGGTTGCCCGAAAATACGTGTGCTCTCCATCGGAACGGGTCTTCAGCACCGCGGGCAAAGTTGTCAATCCACAACGTGCCCTACTCAAACCGGAAAAAGTGAACATGCTGGTTTTGCATTCAATAGCTTAATATTTTTATTTTCAATAAGGAGTAGCTTTTTCTGACGGACGAAAACGGTCCGGGATGTTGTATAGTTGTACGTTTAATTTATTTGATTCCTGTTGGTTTGTTAGCTTTAGCCCACAGACAATTTGTTATTTCGTTCCGTCGGTTGGCTGCTGTATTTGCACTTTAAACATTTGTTAATAAAAGTTACTCATTTTGTACATGTTTTGTTATGTTTTCAGTATCATTAGGCCTATGTAATGCTTGCTATTCTGTTTCTGAACGGTATAGGTGCAAGCTGCCATTTGGCGAGGCCACTCCACTGTAGTGCTACCAAGTGTTTTTTTTTTTTTTTTTTAAGCCTTAGCAACGGTAATACCGTATACCCAGGGAAAATGTGGAGACGGTTTAACGGTATCAAAATTTGGATACCGCCCAACTCTAATATCTACCATATTAATCTTGTGACATAAAGTCCTTTTAACGGATAACAATCACTCTTTTGTGGTTTGATAATGCCACCACTATGTTTCATGTGGGTAAGTTGAGTAATATGCCGTGTGTCGTCTCAATGCGTGAGACTTGAGAGCCCTGCTGTAAATGTTTGTCTAAAGAGCAAACTTAAACTACAAAGCAACTAATGAGAGTTATATAAATGAAGTTATTACCTGATGGTTCTCAGTTTGTTTTATCATCACCGTTTTGTTGTTCCTCGTGTTCAGTCGCTGTCCTTATCACTGACAGTGCAGTGTGCACTTAGCAGCTGAAACTACACTCTACGGCCTGCCCACTCTACAGTCTGCCCAACAACAGAACAATCTATTTTCTGATTGGCTGAAAAGGGCACGATAACGGAGATTATATTATCGGCGCCTGATAACTGAGAGGTGTTTAATGTCATACCATGTAATATTACAGGCAAAGCAATAACATCTCCATGGGGACAAGCAGGTGATGGACCCTCCACCGGAAAAGTTACTCAGTGCAGCTTTAAACTCTGAGCAGTTTAGAATGTTGTCAGGTATAGTGAGTGTACCTTGAGCTTCTTGTCGGTGCTGGGGGCGCTGTCGTACATCATGTGGGAGCCCCGGACGTCACACAGTCTGTCTGCGTCGCCATGGAGAAGGTAGAAGGGCCAGTGGATGTTGGGCAGCTCTCTCTCGATCCTGGTCACAGCCCCCATGAGCTGCATCGCGAAAGACACTCTCAAACCCCCGTGGTGCACCAGCTCATCTGCATCATACGCCTCCACCTGGACAACACAGGAATTACACTGAATACATGTTTGCCACACATGTCCACACAAACTAATAAAGAGGCGCTTTAATTTATTTTATTTTAATGACTGTAACGTTCCTGTTGGACTGTCTGCCACCGGCTCACATCCACAGACGCCACTGTTTTCTTTAGATACAATGTTCACCTGACAAGGTCAATTTAAAAGTGACCACAACTGCTGCTCACAAGAAATCATGTTTTTCTTGGTAATAAAAATGGTTGTTATTAAATATGCTAGAAAGAAAAGTTTAAATACCATACAGTGCAATATGATAACCTGGACTCGCAGACAAGCTTAATTGACTCTGGTGAGGTTTAAGCTATGTTAGAATGTTGTTTCCTCCACAAAAACACACCTGGAGTTGTGTTTTGTCTCATTCACACATGTTTGAGTAATCCTTTATTATTCATCTGTCTACATCTCCAAAGCTCAAAATGCTCTGTTCCACCTTGTGATGTCATGAAGCTGTAGGTTTCAAGTTAACAGTTACTTTTACCATTCATTGAGTAGAAATGAGCAATTCCAGGGCTGAAATTATTCATACTCTGCAATTTTACAGACACCTGATCTTAAAGACAGTTTATCTCTGTCTGATCAGTGTCAGAAAATCTTGTTTCGGTAGATTAGAAGGATGTGTAGTTCCTGAAAAGGAAAGAGCCTGGATCTGGTGTGACTGTAACAAGACCAGACTGAGGCCCTGTCCCCACGACAACGTTTTTTGGTGGAAACGGGGAAGTTTGTGTTCGTTTGGGCCTGTCATCCACACGGCGCCGGCGTTTTTGGGGGGTGAAAACGGTGTTTTTCAAAAACGGGTTCCAGAGTGGAGAAGTCGGAGAACGCCGGGGGTCGCGTTGCCGAGTGGGCGGCGAAAAACGCGACTGCTGGGGAAATTATGACGTCGCGCTGCCGTAATCACCACGGTGACCAGAAGGTAACCCTGCGCCTTCCGCAGGTAACGACCAGATAACAACAACCATGGCGGACAATGGACTTCAGTATGTTTTGCAGATATTTGCAAGTTTATTTGCACTGCTGCATCAAACCCTGTTTATCTGCAATGCAGTGCGACAACAGCGGAGATACATGCACAATTACACACGTCGGATTCTTTTCACCCCGCTGCCGCGGCCGAGAACAAGAAGGGCCACCCGAAGAAGGTTTTGGGTGAGACCTGACAATGTTTGGGAGCGATTGATGGGACCCATGTTGAAATCAAGCAGCCATCCACCAACGCCATGGCCTTCATCAACAGAAAGGGCAAACATTCCCTCAACATACAAGCGGTGTGTGACTACAGGTACCGCTTTATGGACTGTTAAGTGGTTCGCTTTTTTTGACGGTCCCTAAAGTACACGTGTTTGCTTGTTTACGAAACAGAAAGGACTTTATGTGCATGGGCTCTTTGTAGTCTTGCGTTTCCGGCGGCTCTGTCTCTTTCCGGTTTACAGCGCCACTTATCAGTGTGACATATGTACTACATCGTTTTCACTCAGCGCTCCGTGCTCATCTTGACGCGAATGTTTTCTGATCCAACACGTGTGTGGACGAGACTTTTTTTCACCCCGGGTAAAAAAAACCAAACAGGAACGTTGTCGTGCGGACAGGGCCTGAAACCAGAGCCTGAGCTGACAGGATGAGTTAGTGCCCCCACAGATAAAACATAGAACTCTGCTGTGGTTTCTTTGCTCTGAACTTTCTAAGATAAAGTGAGTGCAGCAGGTAAAGCATGAGCATAAAGTCTCTGAAACTAAACCCAGCTTTAATAATGAACAGTCGTAATGTGACACTGTTCACAGCCCGACAGGTGTGAACTAAACTGCTCTATTGACACTTGCAACAGAAATCTGTATAAGCAATTTGGAAATTCTTATTTCTTGGCATTAATATTGTTTAAGCTTTAATTTTATGTTTTGATTTAAAATGTTTAACTAAGTTTTCACATAATTTCACATTCACTCAGTATTCCAAAGGGCTCATATTTCGCTACTTTCTGATCTGTTCTAATGTTGTTTCCTCATCACAAACAGACCTGGAGTTGTGTTTTGTTTCATTCACACATGTTTTACACACAAACTCTTCTTCTCTCAAACAGAAAACACTCTGTTCCACCCTGTGATGTCATGTGGTAATACAGGAAGTGCTCGACAGTGTTTTTAAACTCCATACATGTTCACTATGATCATTTGGATGATTTTAGTCCTGGAATTGCCGATCTCTACTAAACAAAAGGCAAAGGGTAACTTGAAAACTACCACTTCATGACATCACAAGGTGGAACAGAGTATTTTGAGCTTTGGAGATGTAAACATCTCCTAATAACACAGGATTACTCAGGAGGTAACAACATTACAGTGGTACCTCACCTTACGAAATTAATTCGTTCCAGAAGTGGTTTCGTAACGTGAAAAATTCGTAAGTTGAGTAGCTATTTCAATGGAAAAAGCCTGATTCGTTCCAAGGTTGTTGTTTTTTTTATAGTGTAACATTTTTTTAATAGTGTAACGTTGTGTTCCTGACGGGCTAAGAGACTAGACCAGGACTAAAAGAACGTGGAATAAACCAGGTCTGGCCAGAACTAAACCTGGATTGGACCTGTTATTATTATAACATGGCAGTGCCGTTGGAGGTGCTCGGTGCTCATGTCTGCGCTCCTTTAAGAGGCCAAGAAAGACGCTCTTTCAGCGGGAATAAGAGCGGGGCGGAGCGAGCTCTGCTTCTATCTGACCTCCAGGGGCTGACACTGTGAGCTAACAGGCCGCTATATCAGCGGGCAAGACCGCGGGGTCTTGCTCGGGGTGGGCTCTGGTTCTCTCTGACTTCCAGAGCGCGGCTCACACTGTGAGCTGTGAGCCGCACGGGCGAGCCGAGCCCGAGGAGGAGGCACGCGGATCCGCAGCTCCATCCCGCAGCCCCGGTGTAGCGCGACCTTGCGCCGTATGGACGTTTTGATCCTTCGATGTCGGCTCTTCCTATCATTGTGAAGCAGAATTCACCAATTCACTAAGGGAACGTGAGTGGGGTTTAGACCGTCGTGAGACAGGTGAGTTTTACCATACTGTGTTGTGTCTCCGCTCCCATCGCACGTTCGGCGGCGCTATATTGAGCCGTGTCCCCCCCAACACATTCCATTGAAAATCTATGAAAGTTCGAGTGTTTAAATGAGAGAGAAATGCGAGAAAAGTGTAGAATGTGTGGTGAGGCATTTACAGCCCTAAAACATGTAGAACAATTGCCAAATACAAAGTTGTCCTACCTCGTGGACCTCTCCCACCGCGGGCCACCTCTGGAACCTAACCCCGTGTGTGTTGATAAAGTGTATTTACGTTTCGGGGCGTGCATCTGAGCGCGCATTCATTGAATTTTTGAGATTTGTTGTTTTTAAAGTGCTTTATAAATAAAGTTGGATTGGATTGGAGATTTCGCGTTTCGTAACTTGAAATTTCATTCGTATCTAGAGACCAAAATTTGACGTGAAGGCGTTTCGTAACTTGAAATTTTCGTTTGTTGGGTCATTTGTAAGGTGAGGTACCACTGTATAACATGTCTTAAAATGTGTCGTAAATGTGATCATAATGTGGCTCTTTCAGTTTATTTCATGTCGTGTTACAACCATGAATTTTTAACTTTTTTTTTTTTTTACTCCAGATGCCCTTCCTTATACAACGCTCTTCATTACACTGATTACACTGTTAGTAACAATATGTGCTTCGTATCTAATAATAAATATCCTAGAAAACAGAACTTTTTGCAATCTGAGCCAGAAATCTGAACCACCCCATCCCCGACTCTTCCTGCATGAATCCCAAATTCCCATTTCTTGTCCAACCAAAGCCACAGCCAAACACCACCACATCCTTCCTGCCCTCTGATTGGCTGACTTATTTTTTCCATTAGCAATATTAGGGCGTCTAAACCTTTGGGGAGCTTTGGTATTTCTGCTCCACTCCCAAAAACATAACAATAGTAAAGTTAATGCTGGTCCAGTGGGATCTCCTGTTATTGGAATAGAGATATGACATGGAGGCTGTTTGTTTTTTTTAGCCCGGTTCCACAAAACCACTTCCTGTTTTTGCTACGTCCTGTGGGCCAAAACAACAGTCAGGAGGTCAAGTGAGGTGAGTTTAAGAGATGATAACTGCAGATACTCCCATACTGGTGCTGTAGAAGCACTGGTACCAAAAGCCCAATTTGTGGGGATAATGGTTGGTATTTATAGGTGTATTAATTATAGTATTAGAGACTTTCTGATATAGGACTACATTCAATAAAGATTGCATATATAGTGAAACAAAAAAAAAAACCTCACTATACACCTTCAAAAATTATATTATTATGGCTTATTTTCTGGAATGTTTCTCAGTATGGCATTAAATATATCTCCATCAAGTCGAGCAAGGCCAAGTTACAGGTCAGATCTGAGTCGAGGCAATAAGAATACAAGTTTTTCAAAGTATTTGGGAGCTAAAACACAAAACAAAACATCTGGAATCGGGGGAAAAATGCAAGCTAGATATGTTTAATGCCATACTGCGGAACATTTGAGGCAAAGTAATAGGCAGTAACATCGCCTTGGAGATAAATAAGTGGCAGACCCTCCTTTTTCTATTATTATGTGTACTTTTAATCAGATGATATCAGAAATGTGAAAAAATAAGTATTGCACAAAAACATTTAAAATTTTAAATCTGTGTAAACCTAGTCTTAATCTTATTGACTTATTTTGCAGTTTTTATCTTATTTATTTATTTTATTTATGTATTTATTTTGGGCAAGTAAGCATTTTGTGTTCTTTTGGATCATAATATTATCCATATTGGGATTTGTCCAATCATAACAACAGAAACGACAACACAAAATTTGCCCAAAAAGGAGTTCTGCAAGATATGCCCAGCACTCTTAATTTTGCGGCGGCACGGTAGCTGAGTTCACAGCAAGAAGGTTCCGGGTTCGATCCCTGGGTCGCCCAGACCTTTCTGTGTGTGTTCTGTGTGGAGTTTGCATGCATGGTCTGGGTTCGATCCTCAGGGGCCTCGCCTGGGCCTTTCTGTGTGGAGTTTGCATGTTCTCCCCGTGTCTGGATGGGTATCCTCCGGGCACTCCGGTTTCCCCCATCAACCCAAAACATGCACCATAGGTACCTCCAGCTTAGGTCCTGACCAAACTGAAGCAAGAAGATCATGGAGATGGTCCCCGGGCGCAGTAATGTGCTGCTCACTGCTCCTGATAACAGGATGGGTTAAATGCTGAACTGGAATTTCCCCACTGTGGGACTAATAATAAAGGCATAGCTTTCTTTCTTTCTTTTCTTTCTAAAACTAAAAATAACTGTACACACACTTCTGAGAAAAAATCTGAGTCACTGGAAGTGTCTTTCTGAAAGGGATACACCCGTCTCCTTTACCAGGCTGAAGCTGACACAAAAACAGCTGTTTACATATTAAAAAGTATGGGCCTGGTGTTGGGAAGACCTGGTTTTCATCAATATTCAACAAAGAAGACCATTTTTCTGCAAGGTAAATATGTTTTTCAACACTTTTTTTTTCCCTGACCTGTTTCTGGTCTCGTGAAACCCACTTGGACTCGATGCTTCCCAGAGTCAGACTTGGCATCATGTGATTGAGCACCTTCGCCACAAAAACCTGCAGAAAATACACAAAATACAAAATAAACAAAACACAGTACACAACTAAATGTGAGTGCAAAGTCAAAGAGGGCTGCGTCTAGTCACAGGATTTCATTTTCAATTTCATTTCATTTAATTTATTATTCATTTCGAGCAGGTCAACACAAGGAAATAAATACATGTAAACAATATACAGTCAAATACATTTGTTTTTTGCTCGAAATGGAGTGGGAAGAAGAAAACTTATTGAATCCCACCCCGTCTTCCAAAAACATAACTTAAATGACTGATTTAGCTTCCTTGTCAGTTCAGTTGAAAAACACAAAAACAAAACAAAACAATGGCAAATTCCATTGTTGTACAAAAAAAAACACCTTTTGATCAGGGACAATGAATTACACATACAGTATTTCTATCAGGAACATTTAAAGACCGCAACAAGTAAACAAACCAGCAATGGTAAGCACAAAAATACCAACAATGGAAGCACAACTACAATACAATAACACACGTACATAAAACCAACGATGGTGAGACAACAGCAGATACCAAAGCACAAAACCGACACAGAAAAGTGCTATTTGACGATTCATTCAAACTCGTCTCTCTGTGTATTCAGACCAGAACTTAAATGTGTGAATATTTTGGCAGAGCTTTACAAACTGTAAACTATTGTATATGGAGATTTCTTAAACACATTGACCAAATTAAAGTTGATGAAAATGGTGACCGAAGGAGAGAGAATACACAAATAAAGTGTATTATTAGTGAAAATTACAAATCGTTTATTCCATTTTTCCATTTTGATTGAATAATTCTGCTGTCTTTGTGATTAAAACGTCTGGATCAGCGTTTCTCAAGCTGTGGAACGCGAGCTGCCCCTGGTGGTATGCATGACTCACTACAGTTTGAGTATTTGATTTAGATGCGTGATATTATGCTTTTATTATTTGATTTAGAGACAACTAGTTTTTCTTAGTCATTTCTAAGTGCTTTATTAATTGTTTTGTCTCATTTTAGGTCTTATTTAGTCTGATTTTAGTCCATGTTTAGTCCTAATTTACTGGAGAGACTGGTCAACAAACAGCTCCTGTACCACCTGGAGACTCACAACATCCTGAGTCCAGTGCAGTCTGGCTTCAGAGCAGGACACATCTGTATCTCAGCTACATTGAAGGTCCTGAATGACATCATCTGTGCCACTGACAACAAAGAATATTGTGTTGCTGTTTTTGTTGATTTGGCTAAGGCTTTTGACTCTGTAGACCACCACATACTGCTGCAAAGGCTTAAAGACATAGGGCTGTCTGATATCTGCCTGTCATGGTTCAATAGTTACTGCTCCGGTCGCTCTCAGTCTGTGAGGGTAGAGGGTCTTCTGTCATCCCCTCTATCCCTTTGCAAAGGTGTAGCTCAAGGCTCTATATTGGGCCCAACACTATTCTGTATTTATACTAATAATATCCCTCATGCGGCAGGAAGTGCGGGCATCCACTTGTACGCTGACGACACCATTCTCTACACATCCAGTCCTTGTCTAACCACTGCCGGGTCTTCACTTCAAACAAGCTTCAACAATATTCAGTATGCCTTCTCCAGTCTTCACTTACAACTAAACACAAAAAAGACAAAATGCATGCTCTTCAATAGATCTCTCCCACACACTAACTGTCCGTTAACCATCACCTCTCTTGATGGCTCTGTTATTGAATTTGTTAATTCATACAAATACCTCGGCATCTGGTTAGACAACTCACTCTCATTTGATATCCATATTAACACCGTACTCACTAAAGTCAAATCTCGCATAGGCTTCCTGTATCGGAATAAATCTTCCCTCACTCACTCTGCCAAACACCTCCTGGTCAAAATGACAGTACTCCCTATTTTAGATTATGGTGACATCATCTACAGATCTGCCTCCAAATCCCTTCTGCACAAACTGGACATCATCTACCACACCGCCATCCGTTTTGTTACTGGAGCTCCCTTTCACACTCACCACTGCACACTATACACTCTGGTAAAATGGCCCTCACTTCACTCCCGCAGACAGATCCATTGGCTCCTCTTTATTTACAAAACTCTCATTGGCAAAACTCCACAATATCTTCGTTCACTTCTCCAAATTCACAATTCAATCCGTACATTACGCTCCAGCAGTTTGATTAATCTGGTCATCCCTAAAACCCGCACTTCCTTCGGTCGCCTGTCCTTCCAGTTCGCCTGGAATAGTTTGCAGCGCTCACTGAAACTCAGCTCTTTTATTCCAATCAGCACTTTTAAGAACTTTCTACATGCTACTGTCCACGATTATTGCACATGTTTTTAGTTTTTAGTTGTAATCTTTTATTACTGTTTTAAGATCATTGTACCTGCTTTTAGTTGTAGTCTTCTATTATTGTCTTTATTGTTCATGTTGCACTGTATGTTTTTATGAATGTATCTTTTAATTGTGCTGCCTCTTGGCCAGGTCGCCATTGTAAATGAGAACTGGTTCTCAATTGGTTTACCTGGATAAATAAAGGTTAAATAAAAAAAATAAAAAAAATTAGTATTGATAGTCTGGGTTTTGGTCTGGTACTAAGAAGGTTAAATAGTATAACTTGGTACCGCTGTGATTGTGAAAATACAACTACAGTTATTTTAATAGTCAAAAAGTCAGAATTATTCCAATGAATCTTGGCAGCTCTAAAGTCATCTGTACAGCCCCCCCTTCCCTCCTATGTATTTGCAGTAATAACAGTAGTGCAGTACTTCTACAGTTCTATACATACTTTGAAGGGAGTGGCTGAGTCTGGGTTCATTTGGACCAGGGGAGCGATGAGGACCACTCCTTTAAACTCCGAGGGCCGTTCACAGGCTGTCAGGATGGAGATAGCACCGCCCTGGAATAATAAGAAATGACAAGATATTAGGCTCGGTTTGTATAAGAATAACACTCTTGAGTTAGTTTATTATTAACAAAAACATCTGTCCGCACGAGACGCTAAAAGAATCCAAAAGTACACGCAGGGGAGGCATGTATATACAGGATTACATGTACGAGAAACTCCACATGGCCCTATATGGTGTGGAAATTAAACCTTGGTCCATCAGAATAGAGTTCTGCTGTAACTGTCTCGCTACATTTCCTTTTTTTTAAAGCTAAGAGTGGAGGAATTCACTTCTCATGGCAGATGCAAGGAAAAAGTGTGCGTTAAAATCTAATATTGTGTTACAAGCTCAGCCGGATTGTCACAAGGTTTTTCAAATTGAGCAGAATGCGTACATATATCTCGATAAAAGAAAAAAATAGATAGTAGGTATGATAGTACACACTCATTTAGCCAGAAAGTGTATTGTTTGATTACTGAAGCATGTCTGTTGGCTAAAACACCAGGGAGAGTTCCTCGTTTTAATGATTTAAATGGGAGTCAATCCAGATCAATATTATAGAATCAGATTTTTCCAGGTCAGCTAAAATCAAGATCTGACAAAAGACACGTACACTCCTGATAAAAAGTTTAAGACCAGTTGAAAAATAGCAAGAATTCACATTTTCCACTGTTGGATCTTACGAAGGTTCTAAGTTGTGCTTCAAAATGCAAAAAGAAGAAATGGGAGTGAGACAAGAAAATGAATACTCTGAATAAGAGTTTAAGAGTTTAAGACCACATAAAAAAAAAACCCTCAAAACCCCTGAAAATAGAAATAGTGACTCAGTAATAAGTAGCTGCGCCGTTCTTGTTTATCACGTCAAAAATTTGTTTCGGGATCAGGAGTGTACAAGGAATAACAATTATAGAAGAAAAGGTAAAAAAGCTAAATACATGAACACAGACAGTGGCTCCCTCTTTTCTGCATCACTCGAGGAAAAACTAAAACTAAAACACAACACTGGCAGCCTCGCTTATCCCAGTCTGCCCCAGGGCACTTGTGGTTACAATAGCATCTTAGCACCATCAAGTGTGGAGTGAATGAATAAAGCTTTGGGTATCTGAAAAGGCACTTTATAAATTATGATTATGACCATGATTATTCTGCAGAGATGTCAAAAGTCTGTGAGCTGATTGTGGTTCTGGTCTACTGTGGAGAGTTAAAGGCCCCACTCTGTGTAGAACAAGCCTCTTTGCTAGAAACAGCAGGACCCTCGTCACCAGGGTCTGTGTTTTGGGTTCTGAGGAAATAAGAACTGACACAGAAGAAGAAACTCAAATCATGGAGAAGAATTGTCAAGATCCGAGGCCATGCTTCTCGAACGGAAAAAGGCGGCTTGCCCTCTCCGGGTGGGTGGGGAGTCCTTGCCTCAAGTGGAGGAGTTTCATGTATCGCGGGGTCTTGTTCGCGAGTGAGGGGAAGATGGAGCGTGAGATTGACAGGCGGATCGGTGCAGCGTCGGCAGTGATGTGGTCGCTGAGCCAAAAGGCAGTAGAGTAGAGCCGCTGCTCCTCCATGTCAAGAGGAGCCAGCTGAGGTGGCTCGGGCATCTGTTCCGGATGCCTCCTCGACGCCTCCCTCGGGAGGTGTTCCGGGCATGTCCCACCGGGAGGAGACCCCGGGAAAGACCCAGGACACGCTGGAGAGACTATGTGTCCTGGCTGGCCTGGGAACACCTTGGGGTCCCCACGGAGGACCTGGAGGAAGTGTCCGGGGTGAAGGAAGTCTGGGAGCCCCCCCGCGACTCGGCCCTGGATAAGCGGAAGAAAATGGATGGATGGATAGAATCGTCATGCTTATTTAAAGGTGGACTGTGTAACTTTGGATCTGTCATTCCACAACATGACATTAAACATTCAACCTTACATTTATTAAATTACAGGTGGTTTTATAGCTCAAAAACACTTGCCTTTCCACAGATCTGACCTGTAACTTGGTCTGGTTTGGTCTCCATGAAGATAGAAAGGTTTAATACCACACTGAGAAACATTTCAGACAAAACAATAACTTCTCCATGGAGAAAAGCATTGACGGACAATCCACCAGAAAAGTAACACAATTCACCTTTAAACTACTGTAGGGCTTGACTCAGTTGTTCCTGTACTGTCAAAAGTCAAACTGTAGAGGACAAACAGAATTATAATCACATTTCACAGATGCAGAGTCATTACTGCATATTTAATTCAGACGGGGTGCAGCTAAAATGAATTATGATCAAACTAGAAATGAACTGACAGCTGGTATTATGCATACAGCTCTTATCATGTTTGTAATGAAACAAGTTTGAGGAAGAGTCTGTACTGAATTCAGATTAAATAGTCTGGGCAAAATTACCAAAATCAATGTTCCACCTTGTGCTCCACTGTGTTTTTAAACTCCACACACCTTAGCTAGAATAATTTTGATCATTTCAGCCTTGGAATTGCCCATCTCTGCTGAACAAAACACAGAAAGGTAGCTGCTGACTTGAAAATTACTGCTTGATGACATCACAAGGTGGAGCAGAGCATTTTGAGCTTTGTACATGTAGACAAACTAATAACAAACATGTGTGAATGAAACAAAACACAACTCCAGATATGTTTTTGATGAGGTAACAGCATTCTAACAAGGTTTAAAGCTCACAAGAGTCAATTTTGCATAATTTGGGCCCTTAAAGTGGAGAATTTGCAAACAGATTTGCAGCTAAATATGATATACAGTAGTCCCTCGTTTATCGCGGGGGTTAGGTTCCAGAAATAACCCGTAATGAGTGAAATCTGTGAAGTAGGACAACTTTATATTTTACAATTATTATACATGTTTTAAGGCTGTAAACGCCTTAAAACACTGGAATTAACGTTTTCTCACATTTCTCTCTCGTTTAAACGCTCAAACTTTTGTAGATTTTCAACAAAATGTATTAATAGTGAAGTGTGGGGGCTCCGCCGGGAGCCCCACCGAGGAGCACGGAGACATGAGTCACTGGATCTGCAGGAAGCACCGCGCTCATCCAACGGCACTGCCATGTCCTGGGACGTGACTCGTGCACCCCTCACCGTGATCAAATTCGTGACAGAGCAGCACGACCGGTGCAAGGCCATGTGTCCCGGGGCTGCGAGCACGAGACCGAACCGCGGCGCCCGGACCGCGTCCTCTCAGCCCAAACAACAAACCGAACACGCACAAACGAACGCAAGAGCCGCCGGATTTGATCACGGTGAGGGGTGCACGTGTCACGTCCCAGGACATGGCAATGCCGTTGGATGAGCGCGAAACCAGCAAAGAGCTGCACGGGGTGATTTAATCCTGGTTTAGACCTGGTCTAGTCCCGGTTTAGTCCAGGTCTAGACCTGGTCCAGTCCTGGTTTAGTCCAGGACCAGTCCAGGTTTAGACCTGGTTTAGACCTGGTCTAGACCTGGTTTAGTCCACGTTTAGTCCTGGTCTAGTCTCGGTCTAGTCCCAGTCCCCCCCGCGTCCCCCATCTATCAATCGGCAAAGGTCTACAGTCTCTTAGCCAATCAGGACGCAGAACACAATGTTACACTATTAAAAAAGTTACACTAAATCCATGAAACAGCGAGGCTGCGCGAGTGCAGATTTTGAAAACAGTTTTGCCGCTAAATATGATATAATGTAGTTGATTTGTGATTTGTGTGCTCTAACAACAATGGAGTTTGGACTTTGGGTGAGAGAAGAGGACACAGCATTGCAGTCGTTTAGTCCAGATGTTTGTAGATAGAGATTTATATAAAAGGGACACTACTCCAAACACAGCACTGAAAATACACAGTGTTTATTAAACTGCATTGCGCACAGACAAGCAGGTTACAGGAAACAGCCCAGAGGTGGAGCCAAACACATGAGGCTGACTCTTCCTGTAAACCTGCCACTATTCTGACTCTCCCTCATTTACTGTGGGGAGTTTAGATCTGCCCTTTCACCTGCACATGCATAATTTATGACCTAACCCCCAACCTTATTACCGAGAGGCAGGAGATAGTAAATTAAAATACGACATCACTGTAAATTCACTTTTTAAAATTTCTTAAAGAAGACCTATTGTGCTGGTGTCTTCTACAGCTCTGGAAAAAAATAAGGGACCACTGCATTTTTTTCTGAAATATCTGTTACCTAGTGAATTGACAATAAAGTACACTTTGACTTTGATTTTGCATATAAGTTCACCACAAAACCATAAAAGATTAATGACAAAAAACTGTCTCTTTTGAAAAAGAAAACAAAAAAAAATATTAAAACTCTGCAAGAAATTGGATTTAAAATGTAATAGAGAAAGCAAAGAAGCTTTGTCCTATAGGCGGATAATCAAAAAGTACACGGCCTTCAAATATGTATTTTTTCCCATATACAGTGGTACCTCACTTACGAAACGCCTTCACGTCTCTAGATACGAATGAAATTTCAAGTTACGAAACGCGAAATCTCCAATCCAATCCAACTTTATTTATAAAGCACTTTAAAAACAACAAATCTCAAAAATTCAATTAATACGCGCTCAGATGCACGCCCCGAAACGAGCGGAGACACAACAACACATGATCAGTATGGTAAAACTCACCTGTCTCACGACGGTCTAAACCCAGCTCACGTTCCCTTAGTGAGTGAACAATGCAACACTTGGTGAATTCTGCTTCACAGTGATAGGAAGAGCCGACATCGAAGGATCACGTTGACACGCTACACCGGGGCTGCGGGATGCAGCCGTGCCTCCTCCTCAGGGCCGAGCACGCGCGGGCTGAGCACGGGGTGATTTATTCCTGCTCCGGTCCTGGTTTAGACCTGGTTTAGTTCTGGTCTAGACCTGGAAGTCACATAGAACCAGCGCCCGACCCGAGCGAGACCCCGCGGTCTTGCCCGCTGTTATCCATTCCTGCTCTCATCTCCTAACCGTGGTTGGGAGACACAGGGGAGATCGTCTTCTCCAGGGCCGGAGATAGCTTTCCCTCCGGGGTTAACTCCCTTGTGGACATCGCGCGCGTACAGTGGTGGAGAATGCAAGTTAAAAAAGGCAGTTTTGCTGCAGAGTGGGGCTTTATTGTCTCCTCTACGGAGGAGACATTCATCCAG
This sequence comes from Paratrypauchen microcephalus, assembly GCA_036785185.1. Taxonomy (NCBI): domain Eukaryota; kingdom Metazoa; phylum Chordata; class Actinopteri; order Gobiiformes; family Gobiidae; genus Paratrypauchen; species Paratrypauchen microcephalus. The sequence goes on from JAVJIX010000036.1 coordinate 2,078,807, forward strand.
CATGCGCACACACTCGCAGACTCTCTCTTCTGCACAGCTATAGACACAAGATAGACACATCTCACAACACCGCTGATAGAGCACCTTCCTCGGCCTGTTAGCTCACAGTGTCAGCGCCCCGGCTCTGGAGGTCAGATAGAAGCAGAGCCCGCCCCGCACCGCAAGACACGAGCACCGCGCTCCTCCAACGGCACTGCCATGTTATAAAAATAACAGGTCCAGTCCAGGTTTAGTTCTGGCCAGACCTGGTTTATTCCACGTTCTTTTAGTCCTGGTCTAGTCTCTTAGCCCGTCAGGACGCAGAACACAACGTTACACTATAAAAAAAAAAAGTTACACTATTAAAAAAAACCCTTGGAACGGATCAGGCTTTTTCCATGGAAATAGCTACTCAACTTACGAATTTTTCCCGTTACGAAACCACTTCTGGAACGAATTAATTTCGTAAGGTGAGGTACCACTGTATTCAGTACTATCTCCCTCGGTACATATGCCCCCCTCAGCTGTCCCCATGTCAGCTGTCCTAAACCTAATCACCAGTGTTTTTGTTCCACAGAGGAGGGGAGAGGAGCAGGTTAACGGCCCAGACTTAGTGCACCGTCTCTGGGTTACAGGAGGATACAGGCCTGGGCCAAAGTATGGATCTATACATGGACTCAAACAGCACAGAGCATATGGGGTAAGACAGGAGCTCAAACAGACTCATCAGTAAGAGAGAGGACATGCCCAGGTTATATAAGTCTCTGTACATTTTATGTGCAGCTCTGGAAAAAAATAAGAGTCCACTGCATTTTGTTCTGAAATCAGCATCTCTACATGTATTACAGCCATTCCATTCCAGCGTCTGTTGAATTCCAACACAAACACAAATAAGAGTTATTGTACCAAATATTGATTTCTGAACTCTTCTTTAGTGTAAACATTAGTATTATGTTGTTTTAAAATGAATATGATCTTGTTTCTTTGCATTGTTTGGGGTCTGAAAACATGTATCTTTTTTGTTATTTTGACCATTTGTCATTTTCTGCAAATAAATGCTCTAAACAATAATATTTTTATTTGTAATTTGGGGGAAATGTTGTCAGTAGTTTATAGACTCAAACAAAAATGTTCCTTTTGCCCAAACACAAACCTATAAGTAGTAAAATCAGAAAAACTGATCATTTTGCAGTGGTCTCTTATTTTTTTCCAGAGCTGTATAGTTATCATCAATGACACCCGTGGATCATTATGTCATATTTTGCTCAATTTAAATAATTTAAAACGACTTAATAAAAGAAACAAATGAGCTGATGTCCAGTGTGATCTGATGTCGCAGACTGATAAATAAATAAAGGATTACTCAAACATGCATGAATGAAACAAAACACAACTCTGAGTATGTGTTTGATGGGTTTTGATGTTTGACATTATAACATGACTTAAAGCTCAAAAGAGTCAATTTTGCCTAATATGCACCTTTAATAACTTTAATCATAAGTCTACTCCAAATCCAGCGAGTGATCATAAAGTCAACTGACAAAACCAAACCCTCATCACATGACCTCTTCCGTCACCTGATGTGTGGCTAAAGAAAGAACTGCTGCTAATGTGAGAAGTGCCTCACACTCACTCAGAGAACACAAACTAACACTGTGTGAGCTAATACTGGGGCCCCGAGTGACAGGGGGCATGAAGCTGGGAATATACAGCTCTGGAAAAAATAAGACACCACTGCATTTTTTTCTGAAATCAGCATCTCTACATATATCACAGCCATTCCATTCCAGCGTCTGTTGAATTCCAACACAAACACAAAGCTGAGCTACTTCAGTTCTTGCACCAGGAGTGGAATAAAGTCACCCAAGAACAATGTGAAAGACTTGTGGAGAGCATGCCAAGACGCATGAAAACTGTGATTAAAAATAAGGGTTATTGCACCAAATATTGATTTCTGAACTCTTCTTAAATGTAAACATTAGTATTATGTTGTTTTAAAATGAATTTGATCTTGTTTCTTTGCATTGTTTGAGGTCTGAAAACGTTATTTTGACCATTTGTCATTTTCTGCAAATAAATGCTCTAAACCAGGGGTCAGAAACTCCAGAGCCACATTTGATCCCTCTAATGCAGCTCAGTACATTGGTTCCTCATTTATCGCGGGGGTTACATTGTAAAAATAACCCGCGATAGGCTAAATCCTTGAAGTAGTCAGCTTTATATTGCGTGTATAAATATGCGTGTATTTCACAGTTCCTCTGACCGAGGCGCCTGGCGCCGCTGCGCTGTTGCGGGTTTTGTTGTAGTAAGAACGCATCCGTGCGCTCTCAGGACTGGTTCCACCACCTGAAACACTGCCACTACTTCCCAAAGCGCATTGACCACCCAGAGAAGTGTGCGCGCGGACATGAGACGTATGGCCGCGGCCCTTCTCGCATGTGCCCAAATGCCAGACCGCTCAGTCCTCACTGCTTCAGAGTCACACTGATCGTGATCGAACATTTAAATAAATTTGGCAAACTGAACACATTCTGTACAGCAGACACGGAGGAGAATGACTGACAAAGACAAAGGTCTACAGTCCTTTAGCCAATCAGGATGCAGAACACAATACGTATTGATACACTATAAAAAAAAATCAGCGAAACAGCGAGGGACCACTGTATTTAATTAAAATATATCTTATTTTAGTTAGTTCATTTTCAAAATGTAATTCTATGGCAGAGAGGTAAAAAAAAAAAAGCTATATATGTTATATGCAGTGTTATTTCATTTTAAATTTCAAAAGGGTTTTGTGGCTTTTGTGTTTTCTTTACTGTGTGAAACGGGTCCAAATGGCTCTTTGAGTGGTAAAGGTTGCCGACCCCTGCTCTAAACAATAATACTTTTATTTGGAATTTGGGGGAAATGTTGTCAGTAGTTTATAGACTCAAACAAAAATGTTCCCTTTGCCCAAACACATACATAGTAAAATCAGAAAAATTGATCAGTTTGTAGTGGTCTCTTATTTTGTTCCAGAGCTGTATCTCGTGTTATTTGAAAGAGGGGATGTGTTTTGGATTTGGGCTTAAACTTCCTGGTTTTATGGGAACAGATTTTAGCACCTTTTGTAACTGCAGGCTCCAGTCTCATGAATATTCAGAGAAACTCAGAGAGGCCAATTAGTGCAAAAAAAGAAAGAAAAGAGAGACAGAGAGAAAGAGGGCTGTGTGGGTCTCAAGTTTATAGAGAACTAAAAAACTGAGGAGAGAAGGAGGATTAAAAAGAGTTTAAGATCCAACCTGGCAACGTACTCTGTGACATATCACACAATAGTGGAAAGAAAAAACTCAACGTAAACTGCCAGTGAAATGTAGGCACAGGGATGAACAGCAGGGCATCAAGTAACTAGAATTAACAGATAACTCAATAATTAAAGGTCAAAATTAAGTCCAGTTTTCACGCTAGGGGTGCTCATCAGAATCTCTATGGTGGAATGTTCAGCAGTTACCATGGTGATACAATCAACGCATTAGCAAACAGTGTTCAAAAAGTTTTAAGGTAGTCTGAAAACTCACTAGCTAGCTGTTGTAGTTCCAGCTAATTCAATTCTTTCTGGTCAGATTGTGTTGAGACTGTGATTAGATTAAAGTCGAACAAGCCTCAGACAGAGCAGTGCCTACAGTTAGCATCCTTTTACAGAGCAGAGTGGTAGAAAAATGTGATTCATCGCACAGCCTTAGATCTTACTCACCATAGAGTGTCCCACTATGAAGATGGGGATGCCTGGGTGTGTGTTCTTCATGAGGTCCACGTGCTGTAGAACATCTCGAATGTAAATCTGGAAGTCTCTGATGTTCATGCGCTCTCCTTCACTCTGCCCGTGGCCCACTGCAAAAACACAGACAAGAAAACACAGAGATCAACCGGCGTTTGCTTCTTTAAAAGTCTTATATTACACAAAATGTCTCTTGTGAGCTTTATGCCATGTTATAATATTGTTATCGATCAAAAACAGACCTGGAGTTGTGTTTGTTTGAGTAATCCTTTATTATTAGTCTGTCTACATCTCCAAAGCTCAAAATGCTCTGTTCCACCTTGTGGTGTTATGAAATGGTATTTTTCAGATCACAGCTCAATGTCAAGGTTTCCTCAACAATAGGGCTGCAATGATTAGTCGACAACGTCGACGACGTCGACAATAAAATTTTGTCGACATGAAAATTCATTGTCGACTAGTTGTATTATTTTAGTATCATTTTAATTTGGAACTTAATACTCGTCTGTGTCAAGAATCCGCAGGGCCGACAGCGAACAGTTCAATGTCTTTGTTACACATCTGCTCCTTCACTGTACAGTGTCCAGGTTTACACCATTTCTCGTTCAGAAACAGCGCTAGTCCTCCTCCCTTCTTCCCGCTCTCCTCCGTCCTGTCTGCGCGCAGCAGGTGAAAGTTTTCCACAGTGACAGTAGAGTCCGTGATTTGCGGTGTTAGCCACGTTTCCGTAAAAACAATGACGCTAGCGTCCCTGTACTCCTGCTGAAATCTAACGAGCGCCGCGAGCTCGTCCGTCTTGTTGGCGAGGGAGCGCACATTCCCCGTTATGACGGAGGGGAGGACCGGCCTGCAGCGTCTCTTCTTTTCCCGGAGTTTACGTCGTCCACGGCGTGTCGTCCGCGGCATGTCGTCCGCAGGATCTCGTCAGGGATAACATGCCTGTCTCGGGGGAACACAACGCCATCAGCTGATCCTTTGTGTAGACGAGCGGAGGACGGGGTCCCTTACACATCTTAAGCCGAGACAGGTAAATAATCCAATAATCCATCCAAGTGCGGAAAAATGCAGCGTCGAGTGCAGCCCAAGCTTAACGAACAGTGTTGACAAAAATATTTACAAAAGTGGGGCGGTTTAAAGGCAAAAAATTAGGAAAGTTACGGAAAAGTGCGGGAGCGTTGTGACGGGCAGCTAGCTCACGCCAGTCACTGTATCTGCATGTGAGGAATATTCCAATATTAGCACTAGTGCTAAACGGAATGGTGGCCATGCTCAATTTGCTCACGAGTCATGGACAATCTTTTTCATTCCGAATGTAGTCTAGTCGTGTTTTGGCAGTATTCCCTTAACAGAACGCTGTTTCACAGAATACTTCAACTTTTTTTAAAAGCTGGATACTGACAATATTCCGCTTTGAGACGGAATGCTTAAAGCACGCACGCGTAACTGCGCTCACTAAATACCTACGTTAGTGTCGTGTCCATTATCCTAGTAATATTTTTTTTCGTGACTAATCGTTACTGGATCTATAGATTAATCGACTACTAAAATAATCGTTAGTTGCAGCCCTACTCAACAATAAAAACACCTAAATCTATGTCACAATGTGCACCTTTTGCCTCAAGTGGAGGAGTTCAAGTATCTCAGGGTCTTGTTCTCGAGTGAGGGGAGGATGGAGCGTGAGATTGACAGGTGGATCGGCAGTCGGCAGTGATGCGGTCGCTGTACCGGACCGTTGTGGTGAAGAGGGAGCTGAGCCAAAAGGCAAAGCTCTCAATTTACCGGTCAATCTACGTTCCTACCCTCACCTATGGTCATGAGCTCTGGGTAATGAACGAAAGGACAAGATCACGGATATAAGCGACCGAAATGAGTTTCCTCAGCAGAGTGGCTGGGTGTTCCCTTAAAGATAGGGTGAGGAGCTCAGTCATACGGGAGGGGCTCGGAGTAGAGCCGCTGCTCCTCCACCTCGAGAGGAGCCAGCTGAGGTGGCTCGGGCATCTGTTCCGGATGCCTCCTGGACGCCTCCCTCGGGAGGAGTTCTGCGCATGTCCCACCGGAAGGAGGCTCCGGGGAAGACCCAGGACACGCTGGCGGGACTGAGTCTCGGCTGGCCTGGGAACGTCTTGGGGTCCCCCCCCAGAGGAGCTGGAGGAAGTGTCCGGGGTGAAGGAATTCTGGGAGTCCCTGCTTAGACTGTTGCCTCCGCGACCCGGCCCCGGATAAGCGGAAGAAAATGGATGGATGTGCATCTTTAAACTTCTATCATGCAAGATGGTGTTCCATAGACCGATTTTACATTTCTGATTGTGTTCCTTATCCGTGAAGCAACTGAAGAACAAACTCCCCAGTAGCAGCAGCAGTAGTAGTGAGTAGAAGTACTAGTAGTAGTAGTAATGAGTAGCAGTACTAGTGGTAGTGTAAAGCAACAGTAGTAGAAGTAGTAGTTGTACAGTAGCAGTTATAGCCAGTAGATTTGATTGAGTTAAGTTTATTTTAGTATTTTTTTTTCTAAATATATTACCCTGTTTTGGTATGATTAAAATGCCCTCATAAAAACACTAAAGCTGCTGCGTTTCCCAGTATTATTTCTCACTGTGTACAAACACAGGTGATGCTGCAGAGACAGAGGTGAGGCAGTTTCCATGGCGACCTCTGAAGCAACCACAGCACCTCTCCACATCACATGACAGAGCTGCATAACCGTGTACACTGAGGGCTTTTAAAGGGCTCATATACTGTACCTACCTCAAGTTTTGTTTTGTTTCATTCATGCATGTTTAAGACACAAACCCTGCATATTTAGAAAACACTGTTTCACCTTGTGATGTCATGTGGTAATACAGGAAGTGCTCCACTCTGCTTTTAAACTCCATACACCTTCACTATAATCCTTCTACTGAACAAAAGGTACATAAAAGGTACTATAATACTATACTATAATACTCCCTACAACTGTACAACTCACCCTTGTGCTATAGATAATACTCCCTACAACTGTATATAGCTGAGATTGGACATCTTTTTTGATATTGTATTTCATATTCATATTTATTACTTATTTTTCTATTTAAATCTGATTTGTACATAATACATTTATTATCTTTTTTTAAAAATTTATAATTATCTCTCATTTGACACTGGTGTATTGCTCTTTTTTTGCTATTCCATCTATTTTTGTTACCCTCTGTTATATATTATATATTATATTTGATGAGTGAATTACTGAATTACCAAACAATTTCCCTTGTGGATTAATAAAGTTTGTCTAAGTCTAGGTCACAAGGTGGAACAGAGCATTTTGAGCTTTGGAGATGCAGACAGACGAGTTGCTCAGATATGTGTGTGTGTGAAACAAAACGCAACTCCAGGTATGTTTTTGAGGAGGTAACAACATTATAACAACGCTCAAATCTCAAAAGAGTGAATTTTGCGTAATATAGGATCTTTAAAGGAAAAGTAACATTTTTTTTACAATCTGAGCCTTCTTTCGGCAATAAAACAAGTAGTTTTACTCACCCATAGGAGTTTGGTGTCAAACTTTAGCACTTTTCAAATCATAGAAGCCCGATATCTTAATCTGCGATTTCGTTTGGTCAAAAGTGGCCTGTAATCCGATGATTTAGCCATAGTTTCGAGTAGATGAGGAGGCCAGTGCGCATGTGCGGAGTGTGCTCTCAGCTCCCGGGACCCAAACATGAAACGCAAAGCTGTAAACTATGGATAAATCTCAGATTACAGGCCACTTTTGATTCAAACAAAATCGTAGACTAAGATATCGGGCTTCTATGATTTGAAAAGTGCTAAAGTTTGTGTTATTTGGAGCCCGCACGGGGCATATAACATGCTTGGGGAATATATTATATCCCCCGAGCTATGGCTAGAAGTTGTGCTAGGCTAACCGCAAATCTAAAACATCTCTGGAAGTGCTCCATATGACACCAAACTGCTATGGGTGAGTAAAACAACTTGTTTTATTACCGAAAGAAGGCTCAGATTGTAAAAAAAAATGTTACTTTTCCTTTAAGTTCTTAGTTCTTTCAGTTTAGATCAAGGCTCCAAGTAGAGCTCAAAATACCTAAAAAAAAACATGTATTCTGACTGTGTCGCCTCTCCGCAGATCTGACCTGGAACTTGGTCTAGCATATACCATACCGTGAAACATTCCAGACAAAGCAATAACATCTCCATGGAGAAGAGCATTTGACAGACCCTCAACCAGAAAAGTTTTAAAGGACATGCAAAAACAACGTTTGAAAGTAACATTTAGCTTAGTCCTGCTTTGGTTTCGTCCTGGTTTCGTTTATTTAGCGCAATACTTTTAAAGATCCCATGACATGGTACTTCTTGATGCTTTTATATGGCTCCTTAATGGTTCCCTAATACTGTAAATGAATCCTTCTTCAAAATCAACACAGTGCATGAGAAACAGAGATAAGATGAGAAAGAGTATTTTTTCTCTCTCTGAACACTCCATAATGGGCGTTGTGGGCTTGAATGCAAATGAGGAGAAAAGAGATGGCCAATAGTAGAGGGTGGGGGCGTGGCCAAACTCTCCACTCTCGCTCTCAGCGCTCAGCTGTCTGCTCTCTGATCCATTTCCGCGTTTTAAGAGCGGAGGAAAGGAGAGCCTTTTCAATGAAAAAAACAAATTTCCACAGAAAATAAAATCAAACCACTGCTGTTCAAAGGTCCAGAGGCTCAGATAAAGGACTTCCGAGCCTAGAAACACTCGGACGTGCCTCCAGGCAAATAAAAAAACGCATTTCGCATTGCCTAGCGCATTCGCAGTCCAAACTCTCTGGGCGTGATTTACAGAGACGCTGAGTACAGACAGACGGGGGTGGAACTGCATTTGCATTTCTTTTTTCGATCTGACGTCAATAAGGTGCCTTGTTCAAAATCGCCCGTTTGAGCTCCGATTTTTTGTAACGCAGAAAAGGATCGCAAATGCTCAGTTTAGACATTTCACAACTTTTAACCATGGGGGGGGGGGCTAAACAGGGTAGGGGAGCTCACATTAACGTTCAAAAACCTCAGAAAGTGAAAATTTCATGCCATGGGACCTTTAACCATTTGTTATGCAGGCTTGATCACTGTCAATATTACTGTAATAGACCTATAATGTCCAATATATATTACCGTACATTTGTGTAGTCTCAGTCCTCTAAAAACAAATCAAATCAAAACATCCATCCATCCATTTTCTTCCGCTTATCCGGGGCCGGGTTGCGGCAAAACATGTCTAAAATTATCCTGTAGGACAAAAAATTAAAGGCACGTTTGAGTTCTTCTCTGCTCCAGACTACGGCCTTCAGGGATTTGTTCCAGTTCAGGTTTTTCCATTTTTCCATTAACACTGTCACATTCACCACCAGCCCATCTCACACTTTTATCTACTCTGCTCGGCTCCTATCAAGCTTTGTCAACTTCTCTGGCCTTTTATATTCTTTAGTATTTTACTCATATTTGGTATTTTGTTCTTGAAATGTCTTTTAATGGGCCCAAATTATGCTATTCCCTGTGTTATAATGTGTTTCATTCACAAACCCTGCATATTTAATTCTTCTCTCAGTCAAACACACCACCTTGTGATGTCATGAGGTAATACAGGAGGTGCTCCACTGTGTTTTTAAACTCCATACATCTTCACTACAATCATTTGGATAATTTCAGCCTTAGAATTGCTCATCTCTACTGAACAAAACGTTAATAGTAAATGTGAAAAGTAGTGCTTTATGGTATCACAAGGTGGAACAGAGCATTTTGAGTGATTTCGATTCAATTGTGATCAGTCTTGCAGCCCTAGAATATTTTGAATTTATACTACTACTACTACTACTACTACTACTACTACTACTAATAATAATAATAATAATAATACAGTACTGCATTGACAAACCGTGATCGTGGCCGAACACCAGCACCTGCAGCTCCTTGAGTCTCTGAGCCACATCGTCATAAGGTCCTATGTGTTCTCCAGCTCCATGTGTGATAAACACCAGGGCCCTACGGATAGACAGAGGGACAAAAAGGTCAGATATAAAAGGGTAAAGAGTCACATTTATTTTATACATTTCATATTTTGGTTTCATGGACATTTCTGGATGTACTGAATCTGTGCAGCAGCGGTAAATGATCCTCTTCAGTGTTTCCAGACTAAGGCTGCGTCCCATTTCTCTCTTACCCCTTCGTCTTACCCCCTTGGTTTTGTGCGTTCATGTGAGGGCAAGGGGTGTCCCAATTCTAATTTTGATCAAGGGCTCGGGCCACGACCGAGGGCTACATACCCCGTGAAACGAAGTAAGGTCTCGACCAGACTTGGAACGAAGGGGTACAGCTACAAGCTCAGGCAGGTTTTGGGATCAGGATGGCAGCGTCACATCGACCAGCCAAGGAGTCTCATAAATGTATTTTCAGCAGTTGTAATTATCGATTAACAGTTTAGCAGGTTTACAATTATGACGCTTATGTTCTACGTTACTTTTAGTGAACTGTTGTTGCGGTTTTAATTGTAGTGACGTCTGTTTAGCCAACGTTATCGTTTTCATCGAACTTTCATGCATAAACAAGCTAGTTTTTTTTGTCGAGCTGAGGTACCCGATAATCCTTGACATTTGTTTACGTTTGTTTGCGTCAGTTGTTGTCGTCTCTGTATACACATAGCAGCCAGGTAGAGGCAAAGGATGATGACGCAAACGGTAATCGAGCGGTGTCCCATTTCTTGGGGGAAAATTCGTACCCCGAGCCCTCTCAGCTCAGTATCGAGGGGCAAGACAAAGATGTAGATAAAGGGGAAGTGGAAGGGGTAAGACAGAGAAATGGGACGCAGCCTGAGGAGAATGAAGACACTGCAGCTGTCTGTGCTGTAGCTCAATTAGAAACTATTATAACTCAGAAAAGTGACTGGGAACAAAGAGGGGCTCTCATGACCGGAGGAAATTAGAGGATTCCAAACTCTACTCTCAAACATACTTTAAATTGTACGTAAAAAGACTAAGAAGTACACAGAAAAAGTAAACGATGGCCGATGAGCGCTGGCAATATTTTTGGGCAGATTTTTTATTATTTTCCTCAAATTATGAAGTTAAACTTTACCACAACCTCATCCAGAGCCCCCTTTTCCCCACAAAGCTATAAGAGAGCTGTGTAGTCACGTTTTGTGCAGCTACGTCTTTAAATTAAAGTGTTACTATCAAACTTTGTGTGTATTTTTAGGCAGCAGTTTGACATGTACAAAATATGGGTTTATGCTGGAGACTATCCATCTCTAGTCTAAACATGGACTACTCCAGGGAGAAGCTGTATCAACACTAATACAGCACTAAAGCAGCTCCAAACCTACTGTAAACCCGGATAAAACATATGCAAATACATTATAAGAAGCACTAAGTCAACTTTAGACCTCCACCAAGGCATTGCCACAATTAGTAAAGGGCTGCAATTTTTTTAAAGTATCATCATTTGCTCCACAAATAACAAAATATCTTGTCTTTTATCTGCTAATCATTTACTTTAGATCTGTAAAAAAAGGTTCTGAAATCTGTCAGTTCATATCTCATCCACACTTTTTGTTCATTCACAATTGATCACTTACTGACCTTTTGTCTAAGGGTTTCATCTATCTCAGAATTTAGCAGACACTGAAACCTTGTAAAGACTTTAAAGAATTTCTCTAATACAAAATACTTAAAGGAAAAGTAACGTTTTTTTACAATTTGATGTTTTAGATTTGCGGTTAGCCTAGCGCGACTTCTAGCCATAGCTCGGGGCATATAATATATTCCCCAAGCATGTAATATGCCCCGTGCGGGCTCCAAATAACACAAACTTTAGCACTTTTCAAATCATAGAAGCTCGATGTCTTAGTCTACGATTTCGTTTGGTCAAAAGTGGCCTGTAATCCGAGATTTATCCATAGTTTACAGCTTTGTGTTTCATGTTTGGGTCCCGGGAGCTGAGAGCACAGTCCGCACATGCGCACTGGCCTCCTCATCTACTCGAAACTATGGCTAAATCTCGGATTACAGGCCACTTTTGACCACACAAAATCGTAGACTAAGACATCGGGCTTCTATGATTTGAAAAGTGCTAAAGTTTGTGTTATTTGGAGACCGCAAAGTAATGCCCCGAGAACTCACATTATGGAGATCGCAAATCTAAAACATTTCCGGAAGTGCTCCATATGACACCAAAGTGCTATGGGTGAGTAAAACAACTTGTTTTATTACCGAAATAAGGCTCAGATTGTAAAAAAAACGTTACGTTTCCTTTAAAACCTAAAATTATGTAACTTGCCATTTTTAAAGTTAGCTTGATTTTACGGTCCTGAATGATACAGACTGTCTTGTCCTTTGTGTAGGGCGACTCAATAGACGTCTTTGTGTGTGACTGTACAGATCTGGAGGCTGCAGAGGCTAAATCGGTTCACTGTGTCCACTCTTTGTCCAAATGTGAGACGCTGACTTTTACAGACTGCAGTGAAGGCAACATTCCTGTCATTCACCACCACCAGTTGGGTCTCTGTCAATTAACCCCATCCTAACACCAAAGTGACCAGTAGGGGCAAATACTGCAGTTTTTGAAGTACCACAATTTCCTGCACAAATAACAAATATTCTCTTGTCTTTTTTGGCATAACTGCTAACCCTGTAGTTTAGTCTGGACAAACATGTTCTGAAATATGATTCTTGTAATAGTGGGTCAGCTCATATTTGATCTGATCGCAGTCGCAAATTTGTGCAAAACTTCTCTGAAAAATCCCAAATTCTTCAGCCGTACACCAGCCCCTCATTTATATTAAATGCCCCTTTCAGGTCGGGCAAAAAAAAACCTTCAAGGTAATACTTAAATGTGCACTGTTTAACTGTTTTGGTGGAGGGTCCTTCAAATGCTTTTTTTGTTTTTGTTTCAAATTGTCAATGATAGCATTACAGAGATGCAGCAGCCTTGTAATTACAAGGCTGCTGCTACCTTGTTATCTATTGGCTGTTTGGTTGTCAATCAAACTCCCTACGCTTCCACTATTACCAACTTGCCGGCGCGCTGCGATTATGTGGTTTACGTCCGCCCCTCATACATTCCACAGACAGAAGACGCTGTTTACTCGACCAACGCAGCGGTTCTTGGCGGCTTTTTCCAATTGTAGCGTCACCGCAGTTTGCAGAAAGTTTGTTGCGATGGCGAACAAGAATCCACTACCAGTTAGCCGCAAAAGAAAGTCAGTTTTTGAGGGCGCTGAAGGAGAAAGAGAAGGGGAAGAGGAGCAAAGCTAAGGTGATTCTCTGAGATTCTTTCCAGCGATGGCGTACACTGAAGCAGAGGGTCTAAAGACTGACGTGTTGGTCGCTAAATTACTTCTGGACAGGAAACTTCTGCTTATCATTTGAAAAAATACAGTAGATTCTGTAGTAACAGTGATTCTGAACGTGCACTGGCTGTAAACAAGAAGGAGGCGGGAGGAGGCATTTCTATTTAGCTGTAGTTGAGGGGAAGTTTCACGCATGCACAACAATAGTCGCTGGATTTCTCTTTCCTTGGAAAATCCTCTATACAACCTTTTTATCTTCATGGAGACCAAATCAGACCAAGTACAGGTCAGATCTGTGGAGCGCCAACCCCACTCACAGTCAGAATGCCTGTTTTTCCAGGTATTTTTAGCTGTAATTGAATAAATATAATGTTTAATGTCATACTGTGGAACATTCCAGGCAGAGTAATGATGCATCCATAGAAACAAATAAGTGATGGACCCTTATATCCATGCAGTAGCTGTTTATTTTGTCCTTTTTGTGTCCTCTCTGAGCTCATGAGAACCTCAGTGTTCCTCGTCTCCCACAGAATCCTCTAATCTGCACTTTCAGTCGGAGAGATGAAGAGGGTCAAACCAAAGACAACAGGACAACAGACGGGCTAATGAAGGAGCTCGTTTTAAGCTCAGTGCAAGATACGCAAATGGATTTATTCAAAACAGAGAATTTGGAATTAACTAAGCCTCTCAGATCAGACGATATGAACTTAAAACCTGTTCAGGACAATTCATCAGAGTCGGAAATGTGTTCTTCTGATAGGACTGGACAATTCATGAAATTCATTTGATCGATACAACTGTAATTAAATGCAGTTTACAATTTCTTTTTTTTCAATTATTTTTAAAAAATTTGAATCGGTCTGTGCAAATAAATCTAGATTTTCTTTTTTTTTTTGCCATATTGCCCAGCCCTATTTTCTGGTAAGGGGTCCACTACCTGCTTATTGCTTTTCTGAAATGTATGGCATTAAATTTCAAAAATACATTGATAAACATGTATTTTTACTGTGAGTGGGCTTGCCTCTCCACAGATCAGAGTTGTAACTTGGCCAACTCATCTCCATGGACCATATTCAGGATGTGTTTAAAATGTGCACTATAAACTAAATCTAATAATTATAACTCCTCAAACCATTCACTCTTTAAACCAATTTAAATAGTTAGTTTAGTCTTAAAATGAAATGGTGTAGTCTTAAAGTTTTCCACAAAATGTAACATGTTGTGACCAGAACATAAAAGTTAAAGTGGCCGTTTAAAGCCTGTACTTTGAAGTCCAGACAGGAAGTACTTAACTACAGAGAAGAAGTGCTGAGTGCAAAGAGGAGAGGGAAGATAAAGGGCTTAAATGAGTTCAACATGAAAGAACTGAACCAGGTTAGTCTATTCTTGTAAATTAACATACGTGTTATTATATATGACCACAGACTTCAAAAGGTACTTAGAAAACCTTAGAAAATCCTTCATCCCCACCGCCATCAGACTGTACAACTCCACTATATAGTCTAAACATGCCATTTTTTCTACATTCTCTTATTTACTTAGTTTATTATTATTACTTATCTTGTCTGCATGCACTTTTTTTTTGTTCTAACTTTCTTTTGCACTAAATGTGGCAAGTGAATTTCTCCTATGTGAGATCAATAAAGTCTTATCTTATCTTAAAACATCAGACTATTTGCACTGATGGTTGTTATATTTTAAGGATCCCATGACATGGTATTTCTTGATGCTTTTATATGGCGCCTTAATGGTTCCCTAATACTGTACATGAATCCTTCTTCAAAATCAACACTCAGTGCATGAGAAAAGCCTCATGAACACAGTCAGTCATAAATATCTCAAACACTTTATTCTGGGCGTTGTTGCTTGAATGCAAATGAGGAGGACAGAGACAGGCCAGTGCAGCGGGTGGGGGTGTGGCCAAACTCTCCGCTCTTTCCTCTTTAGCGGTGCGCTGGTGCGCTGGCTCCACTTCCGCATTTAAGCGTGGAGGAAGATATGAGACGATTTCCATTGAAAAATAAACACATTTCCACAGAAAATAAAATTAAACCACTGCTGTTTCAGAGGTTCAGAGGCTCGGATAAAGGACATCCGAGCCTGGAAACACTCTCACGTGCCTCCAGGCAAATAAAAAAATGCATCTCGCATTGCGTAGCTCATTTGCGGTCCAAGTTCTCTGGGCATGATTTCCAGAGACGGTGGGTAGACATCCAGACGGGGGGGTGGAACTGCATTTGCATCTGAGTGTGACGTCAGAAATTTCCTTTGTTCAGAATCGCCCGTTTGGGCTGTCTTTTTTTCAAACGCGGAAAAGGATTGCAAATGCTCAGTTTACACATTTTGCAACTTTTAGCCATGGGGGGAAGGCTAAACAGGGTAGGGGAGCTCACATTAACATTCAAAAACCTCAGAAAGTGAAAATTTCATGCCATGGGACCTTTAAAAAACATTCAAGGAAAGTGGAAACTAGTTAAAGATCCCGTATAATGTTATTTTCTGATCTATGTTACAATGTTTCCTCACCACAAACATACCTTGAATTGTGTTTTGCTTCATTTACACAAATCCTGCATATTTAGGTGAAACGTCTCTCAAACTAAAAACTCTGTTCCACCTTGTGATGCAATACTGGAAATGTGCCACTGTGTTTTTAAACTCGCCCTATTTAGAACCATTTGGATAATTTCAACCCTGGAATTGTCAATCTCTACTGAACAAAAGGTAAAAGGAGCTGTTACCATGAAAACGACCGCTTCATGATGTCACAAGGTGGAACAGAATATTTTGAGCTCTAGAGATGTAAACACTAATAATTCAGGGTTACTGAAACATGAGCCTCCATAAATTGTATCTGTTTTAACTCATTTTAATTGTGTTTTTATTGTCTTTTTTGCTGCCTCCTGTCCAGGGCTCCCTTGAAAAAGAGGTTTTTAATAATAATAATAGTATATAAAGTTATAATAATAAAAAAAATGAAACAAAATACAACTTCAGGTATGTTTTTGACCTACATTCTAACATGGCTTAAAGCTCACAAGAGTCAGACCTTCAATAAATAAACAAACTTTTAAGAATTTAAGAGTAAAAGCTGTACAATTTCACAGAACTTTTTCATAAGTGCTCTCTTTCTCTGCCCTCGGTCTCATATTATTTACACTGTACATACTTTACCTAGTCCGACTTTGTGTGCCCTTGGAACACTTAGCCTGTCAATCACGCCTACTCCTCTCTTTAACTTTGCCCTACTTCCTCTGCCTTTGCTCTATGTTATTATAAAACAGGAGGAGGTCAAATCTGCATCTGCCATGTTGGAAGTTTGAGGATCGCTCAGGTCCACTCACGGCTGACGTCACCTCTCTCCCTGGAAATATTTGTGCTACGGTTTATGCGGTAAAAGGAGAAATCGATGGGAAAACAAAACAAAACAAAACAAAAAACGTGGCTGAATCAAGGTGGGGAGGAAGTACAGATGTCAACAAAGAAAACAAACAACATCTGATACCCAGATGCTGATCAATACTGAAACTAGTATCAAAACAGGTTACAAAAGATACAAGATACTCGACCAAGTATTGATACTGAAATAAATAATATAAATAGGACAAAAGTGGACCTTTATCGAATAGTTTTAGAAAGGTCTTGATCTGTACGATAAATGCGGAAATCAATGGAAAATAAAACATGGGTGAATCAAAGAAGGGAGGAAATACGGTTGACAAAATAAAAGATACCCAGAAGCTAATCGATACTAAAACTACTATCAAAACAGGATATAAAAGATATAAAATACTAGTACTGAAATAAATGATATAAATAGGACAAAATTAGACCTTTTTCAAATAGTTTTAGAACGTTCTTGATCTGTATCACATGAGTTATTACAAGATCACACAGCAATATGAAATCAAATTCTGTTCATTTGGGTTGAAAATGACGTTATATTGTCTTAAAGGAAAAGTAACGTTTTTTTTTACAATCTGAGCCTTCTTTCGGCAATAAAACAAGTAGTTTTACTCACCCATAGCAGTTTGGTGTCAATTGGAGCAGTATCGCAGAACTTATGTTGAGCCGTTCTGTTCTACTAATGATCCCGTATCCGTTAGCGTGAGTGCTCAGGGCATTACTTTGCGGTGTCCAAATAACACAAACTTTAGCACTTTTCAAATCACAGAAGATCGCTGTGTCAGGGTAGACTTTTAGTAGATTCCAAAACGGCCTGAAACCCGATATCACAACAGAAAAGTAAAGTTCAGAGCGGTGTTAGCTTCTTTCGGACTGGTGGTGTTTACAAAACAGCTGAGTTCACGCATGCGCACTGTCCTCTCTGATGACGTCATCAAATGAAACTATAGCTGGATATCGGGTTTCAGGCCGTTTTGGAATCCACTAAAAGTCTACCCTGACACAGCGATCTTCTGTGATTTGAAAAGTGCTAAAGTTTGTGTTATTTGGAGAGTGCAAAGTAATGCTACGAGCACTCACGCTAACGGATACGGGATCATTACTAGAACGGCTACAACATAAGTTCTGCGATACTGCTCCAATTGACACCAAACTGCTATGGGTGAGTAAAACTACTTGTTTTATTGCCGAAAGAAGGCTCAGATTGTAAAAAAACGTTACTTTTCCTTTAAGTATCTGCCGATTTCCGATATCAACTGATATTAGAAAAGGCAATGAAAATATAATTAATTTCCTTTAAACACATAAAGCATCTCATTAAAAAAGGTTTTGTAAATGTTATTTATCAAGTAAGTACAGAACAACTTTGAAAGAAATTACGAGGCATTCTCACTTATTCTACTGGTTTATAGACCAAAATATAACGGTATATTGACTAAAACTGATATTCGATATATATCAGTACATCCCTAGCCCTGAATAAGTCTTATTTTTGTCCTGGTTTAGTTTTAACCCAGGCCAAACCAGGCCAGACCTAATTTCTTGCTGAACTCCAGTCACTCATAAAACTCAATGAACTCTCATATATTTATCTTCCTGTGGCATTCTAACCAGCGCTGTGGGCCATGTTGTGACTGAACAAAGTGATGGCGAGGAGCTGGATGCGGTCGCCATGGAAACAGAGGCATCCTCCGTATCTGGCGCTGACAGAGACAGAGCAGAGTTTATAAAGACGTGAGCGTTCACCATTCATCACTGTCAGCTGCTGCTCGGCATTCACTCAGGACCACTGCCGCGACATGCAGGAAACAAGTGCGAGACAGGGGGAGGCAGTACACGTTACATGGGTTTTATGGATGTGTGGAGGAAGAACTTTTATTAATTACTTGCATAATGTAATAGCTAGGGCCGCACAATTTTAGAGAAAAAAAAATCTAATTGATATTAGGATTTGTGATATTTGTTTTAAAATTACTCCCTAAAATTTAAATTCATTATTTAACCATTAATGAATCACTGGATTTGCATAATGCCTTCCAAGACACCCAGAGCCCCTTACAGTGCATAATTCATTCACAGATCGGTGGTGGTAAGCTGCTATTGTAGCCACTCCTGCCCTGTTGTATAGTAACAAAGTAATAATACTAGTAATAATACTTCACTACTGTATTTAAGTACATTTTGGGAGACTTTGTACTTTACTTGAGTTTTTAAAAAAAAGATAACTTTTACTTTTACTTCACTACATTTCCGAATTTAATTGCATACTTTTACTCCGATACATTTTCAATGTGCCGTTTAGTTACTCGTTACAAAAAAACCTCTACTGACTGAAGGAAGTCAGGACGTGCCTGGACTTGTTCACTACTTGCGCATGACAATCAGCCTACACCTGTTGGTTTCATGCAGCTAGTTTAATTAAACAACATTCCTGATGGAATTACAAATAACGTATTTTGTGCCTGTATTTACTTGCTCATAGGACGGCGTTTCATGGATATCACCAAACCCAATATCTTCGACAGTGCTCCATATGACACAAAACTACCATGGGTGAGCCCAACATGGTGTTTTACAGTAGAATTAAGGGCCCAACTGCAAAAAACCCTCTTCCTCCAAAAACACTCCTTCAATGGTGTTATGTATGCCTTATTTTCAGCACTGTTATTTAAAAAAAAAAAAAAAAAAAAAGGTTGGGGGGGGCATTAAAAAATATTAAATTCAGACTGCCTTTGCTTGATACTTTTACTTGTACTTTTAATTACATTACTTGAGTACATTTATTTTTACATTACTTGTCATACTTAAGTACAAGAAGTTCCAGATACTTTAAGACTTTTACTCAAGTAACATTTCAGTCAGTGACTTCCACTTTTACCAAAGTCATTTTTGGGAGGGGTACCTGTACTTTTACTTGAGTTTGATTTTCCACTACTTTATACAACACTGGCCCTGGGGCAGAGTGCGAAAAGCGAAGCTGCCAATCTGTGGAATCGGTCCCTCTGACCATCCACACTCGTGCACACATCACTTCCTTACTACTACTCGAACTCCGGTTTGCAGACAGCTCATGTGTTTATGTGAGTGAGTAAACACTGTATAAACGGAGCTTCTGTCTCATTGAGGAGCCTGATCGGTTGTTCTTCCTGTGGAGGCTGAAGCAGCAGCACCGACGCTGGAGTCACTGTTCTTATTCACTCCATCGCAGATCGCAGAAGTTTTTATTTCAACTTTCACATTTTTTACGTTACCTTATGTGTCTTTAAAGGGATATGCCACCCCCAGGTCAAACTTGGGCATCTTCCCACAGTCCAGAGACTAAAATAAGTGGTGGAAAGCGTTTTCCTGGTGACGCAGCCATTGTCCGAGTCTGTTGCCACTGACCGCCGCGGTATCTGCAGCTACTCCGCGTTAGACTGGAGTCTAACGTCGCCAGAGAAAGATTTCGGCCAAAAGGAATTAATTTGCTTGATGCTTTTCCCAATTACTTTCTGTGTAGTGCGCATTCATATCGAGTGCAAATAAATGTGCAAATCAACAAAAAGACAGACGAAGCACACACCACGCTGCGTAACAGGGGAACTGCCTTCCTGGTGCGTAACTGGGATTCCCCCGTCAGCGTGGTGTGTGCTTCGGCTGTGTTTTTCCGCACTGAAAAATAGTTCCCACCCAAAATGACCAAGGCAAGCTCTCCGTGTTGATTTGCACATTTATTTGCACTCGATATGAATGCGCACTACACAGAAAGTAATTGGGAAAAGCATCGAGCAAATTAATTCCTTTTGGCCGAAATCTTTCTCTGGCGACGTTAGACTCCAGTCTAAGGTGGAGGAGCTGCAGATACCGCGGCGGTCAGTGCTGACAGACCTGGACAATGGCTGCGTCACCAGAAAAACCCTTTCCACCACTTATTTTAGTCTCTGGACTGTGTGGAGATGCCCAAGTTTGACCTGGGGGTGGCATATCCCTTTAACTTGAGATAAATAAAAATGGACCAGACACTAGTTTAAGTGTAATCTGTTTCTTCTTTTAGTACTTTTAGTATTTTTTGAGCCAATAAAGAAGAAGAAAAAAAAAAAAGAAAAAGTAAGTTTTGCTATAGCCTACATGACTTCATTTAAACCCCGGGACTCAACATAGTGACTTCAGTAATAGTACAAATAAGTTTCAGACACTTTCTAATAAAGAAAGATTATGACGTTAGAAGATGATGAAAGTTTTTAGGAAGAATTTGAAACATGTTCTGATTAAATTTGAAGCAGGTGTAGAAAGAGGCACAAGCTGGGGTCGAGCTTTGATAATAATTACGTAATAATATTCCAGATAAAGCAATAACATCTCCATGGAGACAAGCGAGTGGCTGCCCCTCCATCTGAAAAGTGACATGATGCACCTTTATGTATGACAAAAGAAAGCTAACATTTATATTTTATTTAGAATAATCGCCACGCCAACGTCCAGTCTTTACACAGATGTTAAAGATGGTGTAAAGAAGTCTTGTGTTTCCAGTTCCTACTATGATCCCTGAAATTCCTCTCTAGGATCTTGAGTTTAACCCCACCCAAAGTCCTTAATGTCGTTCTTAGATCCACATATGTGTCCGATTTCACGCCAACACTGCCACATGTTCTGCTCCATCTCAGAAAAGAAAAAACTGGCACCAGATCAGAGGCTCTCTACATCTAAGAAAAATAAATTTAAAATGATCAGAGGAAGATATGTGTCTGTGTGGGTTTGACATGTGAGGGGATCATAAAAGTGAGACATGGTTTAGTGCGGACTTCTGGAAACATCTGGAGGCACAATTTTGTATATTTTTAAAGATGTAATGTAATTTAAATGTTTACATAGCGCCTGTGAGTGAGGAAGATAAGAAACAAACTGGGCTGTTAGAAGAAGTTCCTAGACCAGTATGACAGGACATGGACTTGACAAATGGCAGATAATCGTAACTGCCAACAAAGGTGGGTTTGTTTATTGTGAACTAACTCTGCCTTGCACAGCACAGTATTAATGAATTAATTATTGGATTAATATAGAGCCTTTCTAGACACCCAAAGCACGTTAAAGCGCAGTGTTCATTCACCGTGGTTGAGATACTACTGTAGCCACAGCTGCCCTGACAGAAGTCCTCCCGCTCCTTGCTCCTGCTGTGTTGTATATACCGTACTTAAATGTCTGCACTGAAGTGAGAAGCTTTCAGTCTCATTGTGAGTATGTATGATGTAACGTGGACATGTGAATAGTGACAATAAAAGGCCCATCCATCCATCCATTTTCTTCCGCTTATCCGTGGCCGGGTCGCGGGGGCAACAGTCTAAACAGGGACGCCCAGACCTCCTTCACCCCGGACACTTCCTCCAGCTCCTCCGGGGGGACCCCAAGGCGTTCCCAGGCCAGCCCGGACACATAGTCCCGCCAGCGCGTCCTGGGTCTTTCCCGGGGCCTCCTCCCGGTGGGACATGCCCGGAACACCTCCCGAGGGAGGCGTCCAGGAGGCATCCGAAACAGATGCCCGAGCCACCTCAGCTGGCTCCTCTCAACGTGGAGGAGCAGCGGCTCTACTCCGAGCCCCTCCCGTGTGACTGAGCTCCTCACCCTATCTCTAAGGGTGCGCCCAGCCACTCTGCGGAGGAAACTCATTTCGGCCGTTTGTATCCGCGATCTCGTCCTTTCGGTCATTACCCAGAGCTCATGACCATAGGTGAGGGTAGGAACGTAGATTGACCGGTAAATTGAGAGCTTTGCCTTTCAGCTCAGCTCCCTCTTCACCACAACGGTCCGGTACAGCGACCGCATCACTGCCGACGCTGCACCGATCCGCCTGTCAATCTCACGCTCCATCCTCCCCTCACTCGTGAACAAGACCCCGAGATACTTGAACTCCTCCACTTGAGGCAAGGACTCCCCACCCACCCAGAGAGGGCAAGCCACCTTTTTCCGGTCGAGAACCATGGCCTCGGATTTGGAAGAGCTGATCCTCATCCCAGCCGCTTCACACTCGGCTGCAAACCGCCCCAGTGCACAATAAAAGGCATTCTATTCTATTCTAAGTGAGGCTGCCAATCTGCACCATCCCTCTGACCATCACCAAGACTCACACACACACCACATTCATACGAGGCAATTTGTGTGAAGTGTTTTGCCTAATCAACCCAAAAATATGCACCATAGGCAAAATCCTCCAGTTTAGGTCCTGACCAAGCCTAAGCAAGAAGATCATGGAGATGGTCCCCGGGCGCAGTAATGTGCTGCCCACTGCTCCTACTAACAGGATGGGTCAAATGCAGAGGACAATTTCTCCTGTGTGAGATCAATAAAGTCAATCTTCTTCTAAGGACACCATGACACAATGTTTTTTTCACTGGCGACTCACGGCGGCACCTGGAATTCCCAGGGGTCTCCCACCCAAGTACTGCCCAGGCCCAGCCCGGTTTAACTTCTGAGATGAGCTCAGGCTTTGACACGCTGTGTGGCCAATAACAGACATCAGAGTTAGTCCATGTTAGTGCTCTTGAATGGGAATACCAGGTTCTGTAGTAGGGTAGTAGTGGCACTAGTGTGTACAGTGTTGTTGTATCCTTGGGCAAGACACTTCACCCACCTTGTCTCCAGTGTAAATACACCAGTATATGAATAGGGGTGTGTTTGTGAGAGCAAATTCAGATGAAATATTGCACGATAATATTGAAACTACTTTATGCCACTTTGAGGCAAGAACCCTAAAACAGGACAATACCAATAAACATTTGTCTAAGTGAACTATTTTGTAAAAAACGCGGCCAGCAAACATAAATAGCACAATTAAACACGAGTTTGTTTGTATCTATAATGAGTCATAGATGTTATTTATTCAACCATCTACAGCTCAGATCTGATCATAGTACAGGAAATAACAAAAGGTTCATTACTAATACAAATAAAAATAAAAAACATACATACACTAATTCAATATAGCATTTATCGTGACTGGCCTACTATAGTGTAAAAGTAGAGCACTAACCTGCCCTCATTCCCTTCTTTCCTGTGAAATAAGAGCCCCCAGGTCGCAGCCTGTGCAGTGTGTACACGTCCAGAATCACCAGGATCAGCTCAAAACTAACATTTACAGAAGTGTTTTTCTCACAACACACCGACCCCTCACCTACTCACCTCTGGCCTCATTCAAACATGCTCCAGTACCTGACCCTGAGGCCTACAAAGAGACAGAGGCACCTCTCACCTCTGGCTGCAAGATGTAACACGATCTAATCTAAGACGTAACTGGAATAGTCACAGTTCACAAAGTGGAGCGGGCAACCAAAATGTCCTTTGCCAACAACATTAACCGCTCTTATTAAGCAACAAACGCTAACCCTGTAGCTCTACAAACATTTACTTCAATTCTTTTATTACTGTAGCAGTTCAGGTTTCAGACTCCTCAAATGTTCACGCTCCTGGACAAGTTTAAAATGTGAACAGAATCCTACTGTCAAAACATAAATCACAAATCGAATCATAACTCTTATGTTGGAGTGCACCCGCTCAAGGTTATTGGGGGCGACCAGTCACAGAGAAGCTGTTTTTGGTTTTGTTTTGTTTGTGCAAAGCGTCAAAACAAACATGATGATGCAGACAGACATACTTCAGCCTGTTTTAGCATCAGTTCTATTTTGTTTGTGAAAAACGTGCAGAAGATACATTTGTAGATTTGTGGACAAGGAAGATGTCTGTGCTTTTCTCTCAACTGGATGTAACAAAAGTTTGATTTTTTTGTCTTGTTCCGCTGTTGAGACCTATCAGATTCAAATAGTGGTTCTGGATGACGATAATTCAGTTCACAGTGACACGCAGATCAATCTGGCCTGAGCATCAGCCCGACTCTCACCTCCAAACACTGACACCGACAATTCAAATACAGCTCTGGAAAAAAATAAGAGACCACTGCTTTTTTTTCTGAAATCAGCATCTCTACATGTATTACAGCCATTCCATTCCAGCGTCTGTTGAATTCCAACACAAACACAAAGCTGAGCTACTTCAGTTCTTGCACCAGGAGTGGAATAAAGTCACCCAAGAACAATGTGAAAGACTTGTGGAGAGCATGCCAAGACGCATGAAAGCTGTGATTAAAAATAAGGGTTATTGCACCAAATATTGATTTCTGTGTAAACATTAGTATTATGTTGTTTTAAAATGAATTTGATCTTGTTTCTTTGCATTGTTTGAGCTCTGAAAACATGTATCTTTTTTGTTATTTTGACCATTTGTCATTTTCTGCAAATAAATGCTCTAAACGATAATATTTTTACAGTGGTACCTCACCTTACGAAAGACTCTACAAACGAAAAATCCAAGTTACGAAACGCCTTCACGTTAAATTTTGGTCTCTAGATATGAAAGAAAATTCAAGTTACGAAATGCGAAATCTCAAAAATTCAATTAATGCGCGCTCAGATGCACACCCCAAAACGTAAATACACTTTATCAACACACACGGGGTTAGGTTCCAGAGGTGGCCCGCGGTGGGAGAGGTCCACGAGGTAGGACAACTTTGTATTTTCTAATTCTTCTACGTGTTTTAGGACTGTAAATGCCTCACCACACCAGTGTTGTATAGTAACAAAGTAATAATACTTCACTACTGTATTTAAGTACATTTTGGGAGACTATGTACTTTACTTGAGTTTTTAAAAAAAATTATAACTTTTACTTTTACTTCACTACATTTCCGAATTTAATTGCATACTTTTACTCCGATACATTTTCAATGTGCCGTTTAGTTACTCGTTACAAAAAAAACCTCTATTGACTGAAGGAAGTCAGGTCGTGCCTGGGCTTGTTCACTACTTGCGCATGACAATCAGCCTACACCTGTTGGTTTCATGCAGCTAGTTTAATTAAACAACATTCCTGATGGAATTACAAATAACGTATTTTGTGCCTGTATTTACTTGCTCATAGGACGGCGTTTCATGGATATCACCAAACCCAATATCTTCGACAGTGCTCCCTATGACACAAAACTACCATGGGTGAGCCCAACATGGTGTTTTACAGTAGAATTAAGGGCCCAACTGCAAAAAAACCTCTTCCTCCAAAAACACTCCTTCAATGGTGTTATGTATGCCTTATTTTCAGCACTGTTATTTAAAAAAAAAACAAAGGTTTGGGGGGGGGGGGCATTAAAAAATATTAAATTCAGACTGCCTTTGCTTGATACTTTTACTTGTACTTTTAATCACATTACTTGAGTACATTTATTTTTACATTACTTGTCGTACTTAAGTACAAGAAGTTCCAGATACTTTAAGACTTTTACTCAAGTAACATTTCAGTCAGTGACTTCCACTTTTACCAAAGTCATTTTTGGGAGGGGTACCTATACTTTTACTTGAGTTTGATTTTCCACTACTTTATACAACACTGCACCACACACATTCTACGCTTTTCTCAGACTGGAGTTTGGCTTTTCTCGCATTTCTCTCTCATTTGAACACTTGAACTTTCATAGATTTTCAACGGAATGTGTTGATAGTGAAGCGTGGGGGGGGGCACAGCTTAATATAGCGCCGAACGCGCGAGTGGAGCGGAGACACAGGATTACTATCAACAACAACACATCAGTATGGTAAAACTCACCTGTCTCACGACGGTCTAAACCCAGCTCACGTTCCCTATTAGTGAGTGAACAATCCAACGCTTGGTGAATTCTGCTTCACAATGATAGGAAGAGCCGACATCGAAGAATCAAAATGCGACGTCGACATGGCTGCGGGCGCGGGATGGAGCCGCGGCGCCCGGGGGCCGAGCACCGTGCGGGCCAAGCACCGTGCGGGCCGAGCACGGGGTGATTTAATCCTGGTCTCGTCCCGGTTTGGTCCGGGTCTGGACCTGATCCGGTCCTGGTTTAGACCTGGTCTAGACCTGGTTTAGTTCTGGTCTAGACCTGGAAGTCACATAGAACCAGAGCCCGCCCCGCCCCGCTCTTATTCCCGCTGACGGAGCGTCTTTCTCGGCCTCTTAGCTCTAGCGCGAAATGCACAAGGAGCGCGGAGACACAAGCAACGCGCTCCTCCAACGGCACTGCCATGTCCCGGGATAATCCTTGTTTAGTCCAGGTCCAGTCCAGGTTTAGACCTGGTTTAGACCTGGGTCTACAGTCTCTTAGCCAATCAGGACGCAGAACACAAATGTTATACTATAAAAAAAAGTTACACTATAAAAAAAAACTTTGGAACGGATCAGGCTTTTTCCATTGAAATAGCTACTCAACTTACGAAAAATTCACGTTACGAAACCACTTCTGGAACAAATTAATTTCGTAAGGTGAGGTACCACTGTATTTGGAATTTGGGGGAAATGTTGTCAGTAGTTTATGGACTCAAAAGAATACCAGTGTATGTATAAATGGGGCTTATTTTGTAAAACGGAGGCAGAGAAATATTCATTTCTCAAAATACCCGGCTACGTGTAAACGGGGTCATAATCTGAATTTGCAAGGACCATATAATGCTTAATTCAGTTCATTCTTTTTCAGTTGTATATGTTGTAATGTTGTATGCAGTACCAGAATAAAAAGGTAAGTGAATCCATTGTACTGATCTGCCTCATTATTGCCAACAGAGGTCGCAAACCAATTTAAAGATCAATAACTGTTAATTACAAAACACATGTGGCAGTGAACGATCACTGATTACAGAATATTCATGTAAATTAAAATTCCATTCACTTTTTCATCTCAGTTTACTCATCAAAGCAGAAAAACAAAATTATCTGAACCTTAAAATACAAAATCTCGGAGGTGGAGCTAAAAAATTTTCTTCAAAAACAGATGCTCGGAGCGGAGGAGATCAGATCAATATTTACCAAAGGGACCCATTTTCACAGTTTAGTCTTGGCTCCTCTCTCTGCTCTGTCTCTGCTGCCCACTCCACTCTCACTGAAAACCTGCCCAAACAGTCCTACACATTCTCAAATACAGATTTCTGAGGTCTAAAAACACAGCAAAAATGTGCCCAATGCTAAATTATACTAAGGCTGTGCCAAAAATAGAAATATATATATACATTTGTGCATTTACGTTCTGTATTTTGGTATATTATTTTGCGACTAAGAATCTGAAAACCACCAAAAAGACAAACAAAATCGTGATTCACCCATCTTATGCTCTATCTGGTGCTACATTTGCTACTGTTGGACATAATTTTCCTTCTATCCTCAGTGAGTTTAGTCCAGCTCAGGCCCGGTCCTGGTTCCTAGTTCCCCTGGAGGTCGGTCTTTAAATAGACTCTGTGCAGTGCAGATTTAGAGGCTTATGTAATCTCTGCCCTGACCACTTCTGAGGACCGCTCTGATACTCACGTGCACTATTTTTCCTACACACTTGGACTGTGCATTGGGAAAAAAATAAGACATTTCACACTAGGGACTTGAGAATTAAGACTGGTAAGAGTTATTCCTGCAAGTCCTATGTTTTTTTAAATGTATTAATACAATATAATGCTTTACTATTTAAACCACTTCATGGCAAAAGAAGAAATTCAATTCATCACCTGGACAAAAGTTTATTTGGTGGAATACGTTTCACAGCTCATCCAAGCTGCTTCTTCAGTTCTGGTCAGACACTGGTGGACACTGCCTATATCTGCCTGAAGCAGTGTTGTATAAAGTAGTGGAAAATCAAACTCAAGTAAAAGTATAGGTTCCCCTCCCAAAAATGACTTTGGTAAAAGTGGAAGTCACTGACTGAAATGTTACTTGAGTAAAAGTCTTAAAGTATCTGGAACTTCTTGTACTTAAGTATGACAAGTAATGTAAAAATAAATGTACTCAAGTAATGTAATTAAAAGTACAAGTAAAAGTATCAAGCAAAGGCAGTCTGAATTTAATATTTTTTTAATGTCCCCCCCCCCCCCCCCCAAACCTTTGTTTTTTTTTAAATAACAGTGCTGAAAATAAGGCATACATAACACCATTGAAGGAGTGTTTTTGGAGGAAGAGGGTTTTTTTGCAATTGGGCCCTTAATTCTACTGTAAAACACCATGTTGGGCTCACCCATGGTAGTTTGGTGTCATATGGAGCACTGTCGAAGATATTGGGTTTGGTGATATCCATGAAACGCCGTCCTATGAGCAAGTAAATGCAGGCACAAAATACGTTATTTGTAATTCCATCAGGAATGTTGTTTAATTAAACTAGCTGCATGAAACCAACAGGTGTAGGCTGATTGTCATGCGCAAGTAGAGAACAAGCCCAGGCACGACCTGACTTCCTTCAGTCAATAGAGGGTTTTTTGTAACGAGTAACTAAACGGCA
This sequence comes from Paratrypauchen microcephalus, assembly GCA_036785185.1. Classification (NCBI taxonomy): domain Eukaryota; kingdom Metazoa; phylum Chordata; class Actinopteri; order Gobiiformes; family Gobiidae; genus Paratrypauchen; species Paratrypauchen microcephalus. Next base: position 2,107,553 of record JAVJIX010000036.1, read on the forward strand.
CATTGAAAATGTATCGGAGTAAAAGTATGCAATTAAATTCGGAAATGTAGTGAAGTAAAAGTAAAAGTTATCATTTTTTAAAAACTCAAGTAAAGTACAAAGTCTCCCAAAATGTACTTAAGTACAGTAGTGAAGTATTATTACTTTGTTACTATACAACACTGGCCTGAAGGGAGGAGCTAACGACAATGAAATTAATATGAAACTATCACACCTATTTGTTTTCAGTTTCTGTTAGGGCCCGTTTTTTGATGGAAAAGGAGAAGTTTTTATTTGTTTTGTCCTTTCGTCCACATGGCACCGGTGTTTTTGTTGGGCAAAAACGGTGTTTTTTGAAAACAGGTTCCAGAGTGGAGAAATCTGAGAACGCCGGGGTCGCGTTGTCGTCTGGACGAGCAAAACGCAGCTTTTGGAAAAGCGACATCGTGATGCTTGTTTGCGGAAGAGAAAAGACTTTTACTCTTTGTAGTATTGCGTTTCCGGTGGCTCTGGCTGTTTCCTGTTTACAGCACCACATATCGGTGTGGCATATGTATTACATTGTTTTCACTCAGTGCTCCGTTTTCGTCTGGACGTGAATATTTACTGATCCGACATGTGTGTGGACGCAAACTTTTTCAACCTGTGGATGTAGCCTTAGGTGGGCCTATTAGATCTGCAGTGGGAGTGGAGTGTGGGTCTAGTTAGCAGAACCATTCAGGACCATAATGGGTATTTTCATACCTCTGGACCTGATCTGCTGCCCTATTATTTTCTTTGTTTGCTCTGATTTAGGTTTGAGGATTTATTTAAACCAGTTGTATTTGGTTATAGGCGGCTGGGTGACTGAGAATCTTCCCTCCGCCCCTTTAATCACTCTGATATTGCACCATGGCATAGAAAAATCTGTCTCTGGGATAATTTCATGCAGCTGATGGTTCTCATAAATCTCTACCCACATTTTTGTCACTTTTTATAATCCACTATGAGAGGGAATTAACTCTCTGGGAGTGTCAGACAGTGGTTTTCTCATGATTCTTAGCAAACAATGCATCTGACTGGACAAAAACTGGTGTCCCCATAAGCAATAAAATCAACTTAAAATAGAAATGCCCTTTAAATGTGCCATGCCTGATTTCAAAATGTAAAAAAGAAAACTAGTTCATTTTAAACGGTTTGCAGTTGTCTAAAATTCCTCACTTACCTTATGTATTCCAAGCATCCAAGTTATTCACTGCCATTTATAAGCGCTGTGCACAGACCAGACCAGAGACCAGAACACAGTGTTCTGCCATCATAGACAACAACAAATAGCATGCCAATTCCTGATAATGAGACAATAAAACACTTTATAATTAGATGCAGACAGCATGCAGCAGACTTATTTTGAGCTGCTTATTCAATATATCTGTACTGGGGCAAGACAAGTTTGCTCAAATAAATGAAAAAAAAAAAAATCATGTATAGGGCCTTTAACAGTTGTTTTGTTATTTCTGTTTAATGAAAAGGCTTATTTTTTAATTTGTGCCACCTTTAAAAGGTCCTATATTATACTAAATGAATTTGTGTGAGCTTTAAGTCATGTTAGAATGCTGTTACCTCCTCAAAAACATACCTGGAGTTGTGTTTTGTTTCATTCACACATGTTTGAGAAATGTTATTAGTATGTTCAAAGCTCTAAATGCTCTGTTCCACCTTGTGATGTCATGTGGTGGTAGTTTTCAAGTCAACAGATACTTTTTACCTTTAGTTTGGTAGAGTTTGGCATTTCCAGAGCTGAAATCATCCAAATGATTCTAGAGAAGATGTATGGAGTTTAAAAATACAATAAATATGCAGGGTTTGTGTGTTAAAGATCCCATGACATGGTACTTCTTGATGCTTTTATATGGCTCCTTAATGGTTCCCTAATACTGTAAATGAATCCTTCTTCAAAATCAACACTGGGTAATTTTTCTCTCTCTGAACAGGCCATAATGGGCGTTGTTGCTTGAATGCAAATGAGGAGAAAAGAGCTGGCCTATAGTAGAGGGTGGGGGCGTGGCCAAACTCTCCGCTCTCAGCTGATCCATTTCCGTGTTTTTGCACGGGGGGAGAGATTTGAAGCGTTCCATTGAAAAATAAACACATTTCCACATAAAATAAAATTAAACCACTGCTGTTCAAAGGTCCAGAGGCTCAGATAAAGGACTTCCGAGCCTAGAAACACTCGGACGTGCCTCCAGACAAATAAAAAAACGCATTTTGCATTGCCTAGCGCATTCGCAGTCCAAACTCTCTGGGCGTGATTTACAGAGACGCTGAGTACAGACAGACGGGGGTGGAACTGCATTTGCATTTCTTTTTTCGATCTGACGTCAATAAGGTGCCTTGTTCAAAATCGCCCGTTTGAGCTCCGATTTTTTCTAATGCAGAAAAGGATCGCAAATGCTCAGTTTAGACATTTCGCAACTTTTAACCATGGGGGGGGGGGGCTAAACAGGGTAGGGGAGCTCACATGAACGTTCAAAAACCTCAGAAAGTGAAAATTTCATGCCATGGGACCTTTAAACATGTGCAAATGAAACAAAACACAACTCCAGGCAAGTTTTTGTTGAGGAAACATTATATCATAGATCAGAAAATAGCGTGATAAAAGCCCTTTAAAGGAGCTCTCCAAAATAAATAGACAAACATGCCTGTTCACAATGTCAGTCGGCTTTTCTGAGACATTCAGTTCTGAGATATTGTATGTGCTGAATCCATAATTTTGTCCATTTTGCGCCTCTATGCATTTACATATTCATAAGTGACTCATGAGTCTCCATCATCTGGACTGACAGAGCAGACTGAGCCTTCAGCGCAGAGTGGAGAAGAAAAACAAAAAACAAAGTAATCAAAAGTGGTGAAGAAATGGGACAAATACACTTTATGAAAGCATTTACTTCAGGGAGTAGTTTTACATATGTTTTATTATATGCCCTTTTCTAATCTATGTTATAATGCTGCTTCCTCGTCAAAAACATACCCGGAGTTGTGTTTTGTTTCATTCACACGTTTAACACACAAACGCTACAAAAAGTTTTTAAAACTCCATACACCTTCGCTAGAATCACTTGGAAACTTTAAGCCCTGGAATTGTCCATCTCTACGGAACTAAAGATAAAAAAAGTAGCTGTTAACTTCTTCCTTATTTCACATATTGTGTTGAAGTGTGGAGGGAACACTTAACAATGTACAGTTAATCCACTGATTATATTACAAAAACGAGCTTTGCGAATCATCCATAAACACACCAATAATCTTTTTATTCAATCCAAGCTCCTAGAGATTCCTGACCTTGTAAAATATTATACACTGATAATATTATTTAAAGCATTCAGCAATTTACTACAAAGTAATCTACAAATCTTGTTCAAAATGAGAAAGAGGACTCATAATTTAAGAGCGGATGGACATTTCAAATTGCTAAATGTTCGAACTACCCGTAAGCGTTTCTGTGTGTCGACATGTGATGTAAAACTCTGGAACAGTCTGGATACACGTCTCAAGAAATGCCAAAATATCCATAAATTCAAGTTGTTCTTTAAACATATGGTGTGGTCACAGTTTATAGAGAGTGGGTCTGAATATTAGGACAAACTGTCTTCTGTAGAGCTGCTTTATGTTTGTTGTTTCCTTTTCTTTGCTGGAATGTTCTGTTCACTACATTAGTTGTATCTGCTGTCGGTTTCCATTGTTGGTATCCATAGTCAGTGTTGGGGAGTAACGGATTACATGTAACGGCGTTACGGTAAAAGGATACAAAATAAAAGTAACTGTAATCCGTTACAGTACAAGAAAAAAACGATGTAATCAGATTACAGGTACATTCATTGAGAATGGGGATTACTTAACAGGATTACAATTTGTGCTGCTGCGTGGTGTTCCGCCATTTCTGCGAGCGGTGTCGGCTGGTTCCTACTGCCTGCCGCGCTCCCGTGTTTCCCCTCCGCACCGTAGTGTCGTAAACTCCTCTCGGTAGAGCTCCCGTATCCTCACCGTGCTGTAGCGTGGTGTTCCGCCATTTCTGCGAGCGGTGTCGGCTGGTCCCTCCTGCCTGCCGCGCTCCCGTGTTTCCCCTCCGCACCGTAGTGTCGTAAACTCCTCTCGGTAGAGCTCCCGTATCCTCACCGTGCAGTCTACAGCTCTTAAGGTAAGCACTGCTACCCTCCACCACTGATAAGATGTAACTTGGCCCAATGCCACCCAGTCGGAAACCAAACGCTTCAGGCCAGTTCTGATTGGTTGGAGGGAGGCCCAGAACTAAGGCAGTCAAAAGTTAGTAAATTTGTGCATTTAGGGCAAACTGCTCATCGTTTCTGCGGTATGGTTTTGGCTTTTCGTCGGCATCCATTACGTAATGACGACAGTCGAGTCGTAGGCCGTTTCCCAATTCACCGACGGCACGCTTGTTAGCGTCCTTGGAACGGGATATGCGACATATCCGGCGCGACAAGGGCCGTTCCATTCGTTTTTTTCCCCCTGCACCGTCAAGACGAGCTCTGAACGGCGCCGTCGTTTCCATGGAAATCGGGGCGTGGACCAAGCGTGCAAACATGCACGCTCCGCACACTTAAAAGCCCCAGCATGCACAGCGCGGGACTACAAAGACCGACTCGCCAGCGACATCCACAAGTGAGAGTTGCGACGTCACTATAAAATATACGTACTGGTTCTCCTCACCTACAACTATGCTACATGAAACTCTTCATAAACTACACTAAACATGTGTGACAGTAGCCGTAACGGCATAGTTCACGGCACCTGTATTACCGTTCACATGCTTTTCCCCTTACACTTCTATATTTCCTTTGCTGTTGTAATGCTGGATATTCTACAGTGTCGCCATGTCCAGCGTTTACTCTAAGCTGCGCACTGTTCGCACATTCTCAGCGCACAAGAAAACTTGTGCAGCGCACTGTAAATCAGGGATGAAAGAGCTTTTTATTCAGCCGCGGGGCATTTTTTTTTATATCTGCAAAGTGCGAGCCGCGCGGGGGTGCATTTCGGATGTGGAGTTAGTGTGTTTGCTCAGAAACATTAAAAATTAGGGGGAACATTGGCCATGTCCCAATTCCAAGTATTACTAGTCGCAATAGTATAATATTTTTGTCTTTAGGGAACAAGGAGCAGACCACCCAGCTCATTGAGCTGAGGCGGGACCTGTTCAATTTCGCAGGCGGCCATGTGAGAAACGTAGTGCACTAAGGACAGAGCGAGTGTGCGCCGTCTCGACGACAGACCGACGGCATCTGAGTCTAAAATGTGATCTAGTGGTAAAGTCTTTGCCTGATATCAAGAGACCCGTGTCCAATCCAATGTGTGAAACCTGACAGCATTGCTGGTCTAAAACAGTGATTGTGTAATTTTACAAGCAAGGGTGTCATTGTAAATGTATGAAGTACCGTAATGCAGTTAGCTGGCAGTCAGTGGCTAGAACACTTGACATTGGGAAACTGTGTGAAACCTAAACATGCGCCATAGGTAAAATCCTCCAGCTTAGGGCCTGACCAAAGCATAAATAACAAAACAAATCATGGGGATGGTCCCCGGGTCAAATATAGAAACAACTTCTCCTGTGCGAGATCAATAAAGGTCAATCTTCTAATCCTTGACCACTGTAAGGCGCTTTGTGCTACAATTTTGTATGAAAAGCGTCTTATAAATGTTTGATTGATTGTTTGATTGATTGAAAATCTTACAAGTCTGGTGCAGGCATCTCTTCTTGTGGACCTCCTGTGATTGCCTGTCAGCAATTCCCTCCCAGTTTAGTACTCTTTTAAGGTTCACACTGTCAGTTCTCACAAATAAAATGTTGAACATGGGTTTAATGCTCATTTAAACTTAAGTAATCCAAAAGTAATCCAAAAGTAATCAGTTACATTACTTTGTAAAAGTAATCCAAAAAGTTACAGTACAATTACATTTTAATCAAGGTAACTTGTAACTGTAACGGATTACATTTATAAAGTAACTTACCCAACACTGTCCATAGTTTTCTTGCCATTGTTGGTGTCTTTTTGTAAATAGCTCAAGCTTAATGAAGAAGATTACAGAAAAAAAAAAAAAAAAAAAGCTCCTCCTTCTTCTCACTCCTTTTTGGGCAAATGTATTTTTTTTCCTGTTTATTATTTGCCCGAAATAAATAAATAAATAAATATAACTTAAAAACTACAGCTTCATTTTGAGATTTGGAGATGTACACAGACGAGTAAACTACAGATGCCACATTTGCAGAACAGAAATGAACCTTTTCCTGAAGTTTTCCTGGATCAGAACAAGTATATGTACTAGTACACGCCCATGGGACACTGTGGAACCTACCTGGACCACTGACATAAGACCACATGGTAATAAAATAGAAGTACTAACAGTTACCTATAAGCAATGTTGTTCAAGTGAAGTTTCAAAAATGAGAACTTCGCACTTCAATCTCTTCAGACGGGTGCGTTGGAGGCAAAAAACATTTTGCCTGATGAAGGCCTAGGGCCAAAACGTTGCATGTCTTAATAAATTTCTCATTTTGCAAGTAAGACGGAGTGCGGGATTGTTTTCTCCTCATGTGTTCAAGTGAAGTTTTGAATATATTTTCTTCTCCTATATAGTTGATTAATATAACAAAGACTTAACTTTTTAATACAAATCTGACCCAAAATACACCCACGTCTAAAAGTCAGTAGCAAATGTATTTGTTCTTGGTTGTTTTTCTGTTTTGTTTTTGCATGCGGCTGGTCTGGACTTAATGAGGTCATGACCCCTGACGAGGATCTGTGGTCGCCGCGACAACAGCTCATTTCTATAATTACAGAGTGATAACAGGACAGGACGACGCACTGGGCAGACTTGGGTTTGGCCTTCAGCTCATGCACTAAAGCTCCACACTCGTCCCACATCATCACAGGCCCAGGAGCTGCACACATGATTTCTGCTGTAAATTTACATTTTCAAAGCATATTTTAGCCAAATAAAAGGACAAAACATGGTGATAAAGTCTTCCAAATACAGAATATTTATGAAACAAGTTTGGTATCTCGCTCTCTCTCGCCTCTGCTTCTCTCTGTCTTTCTCTCTCCCTCCTTCTCTCTCTCACCCTCCTGTTTCCCTCCCTCTCTCTTTCTCTCACCCTCTCGAGCTCCCCACATCCTCCTTTCTCTTCTCTTCTCCCTCCTTTTCCTTCTCTCTCCTGCCCTCTCTCCCCTTCCCTTTCCCCTCCCTCCCTCTCTCTCCATCCCTCCCTCCTTTCTCCTCTCTCTCTCCCCCTCCCTCCATTTCTTTCTCTCTCCTTCCCTCTCTCCATCCCTCCCTTCTTCTCTCTCCCTCCCTCTCCTCCCTTTCCTTCTCTCTCCATCCCTTTTCCCTTCCTCCCTCCCTTTTCCTCTCTCTCCCCCTCCCTCCCTTTCCTTCTCTCCCTCTCTTCCCCTCTCTCTCACCACCCCTTTCCCTCTTCCTCCCTCCCTTTTCCCCTCTCTCCCCCTACCTTCTTCTCTCTCCTCCTCCTCTGTTTTCCTCCCTCTCTCTCTCTCCTCTCTCCCTCCCTCTCTCTCCCTCCCTCCATCTTTCTCTCTTTCCCTCCCTTTTCTTCTCTCTACCCCTCTCTCTCCATCCCTCCCTCCTTTTGCCTCTCTCTCTCCCCCCTCCCTACATTTCTTTCTCTCTCCTTCCCTCTCTCCATCCCTCCCTTCTCCTCTCTCCCTCCCTCTCCTCCCTTTCCTTCTCTCTTCCTCCCTTTTCCCCTCTCTCCCTCCCTCCATCTTTCTCTCTTTCCCTCCCTTTTCTTCTCTCTACCCCTTTCTTTCCATCCCTCCCCCTTTCTCCTCTCTCTCTCCCCCTCCCTACATTTCTTTCTCTCTCCTTCCCTCTCTCCATCCCTCCCTTCTCCTCTCTCCCTCCCTCTCTCTCTCTCTCCACCCCTTTCCCTCTTCCTCCCTCTCTCTCCCCCTACCTTCTTCTCTCTGCTCCTCCTGTTTTCCTCCCTCTCTCTCTCTCTCTCTCTCCCTCCCTCCCTCTCTCCTCTCTCTCTCCCTCCCTCCCTCTCTCTCCTCTCTCCTCTCTCTCTCCCTCCCTCTCTCCTCTCTCCCTCCCTTCCCTCTCTCCCTCCCTTTTCCTCTCTCTACCCCTCTCTCTCTCTCTCTCTCTCTCATACAAACCACAGTAAATCCTTTTAAGTCGTCCTGGAGGAACTGTAAACATGAGCTGAATTAAATAACTCAGTGTAACGTGAGCGCACCGAAGCAATTTCATAAAACCAGCACTTTCAATGTCCGCACTTTGTAACAGCCGCACTTGAATGAGAGAAATAAAAATAAAATGCCGCCGTCTTCAATAGGAGTGGTTACTTTTGGTCTGTTTGGTCTGAGTCTGAGTTATTTAAGCCTGTTCCACTGGTTTTCTATTACGCCATTTTCTCATCTATGTTTCCTTGTCACAAACATACCGGGAGTGTTGTGCTGTTCCACCTTGTGATGTCATGTGGTAATACAGGAAAAGCTCCACTGTGTTTTTAAACTCCATACATCTTCACTAGAATCATTTGGATCATTTTAGCCCTGGAATTGGCAGTAAAGGAGCTGTTAACTTGAAAACTACCACTTCATGACATCTCAAGGTGGAACAGAGTATTTTGAAGTTTGAAGACAGACTAATAATAAAGAGTTACTCAAACATGTGTGAATGAAACAAAACACAACTCCAGGTATGTTTTTTTAACGAGGTAACAACATTATAACATGCCTTAAAGCTCACGAGAGTCATTTTTGCACAATATTGGACCTTTAAGTGTGCTACTTTTTGCCCTAGATAATTTTAGGTAAAATTGTATCTCAGTTTTAGCTCTGGAAAAAAATAAGAGACCACTAGGGGTGTGCAAAATAATCGTCATGACAATGCATCACAATACTAACTTTCACAATATACTGCATCGATTCTTGATGCGAAAAATCGATTTTTATTAATTAATAATGTATTAATTAATTATAAATAAATAAATAAACAAATTATTAGTTTATTTTTAAAATAAATCCTATGCACTTTTTTCTTTGTGAAATGGTATTGTTTGTTATGATGGTAGCTACCTCCAAAATGGCAAATGTTTGAACATCATTTTTTGTTTTAGAAAAAATCCTATGCACTTTTTTTGTTATTGGTTTGGTTTATTTGTTTTTGTTATTCAATAAATTCAGTTATGAATTGAGTTGCTCAGAGTTCTGTATCAATTGAAGACACTACCCAGACACACAGCCACTGATATTTAAGTTATCCTCTTTTTTTTGGGTACATTTTCACTGAAGTTTATCAAATATATTGCAATGCATCGCAATAATTCAAGTATCGTGATGCATCGTGATAGTATCGCATCGCGGCATATGAATCATGACTCGAATTGAATCATGACTTCTTTGCCAATACCCACCCCTAGAGACCACTGCATTTTTTTTTAAATCAGCATCTCTACATGTATTCCAGCCATTCCATTCCAGCGTCTGTTGAATTCCAACACAAACACAAAGCTGAGCTACTTCAGTTCTTGCACCAGGAGTGGAATAAAGTCACCCAAGAACAATGTGAAAGACTTGTGGAGAGCATGCCAAGACGCATGAAAACTGTGAATAAAAATAAGAGTTACCGCACCAAATATTGATTTCTGAACTCTTCTTAAGTGTAAACATTAGTATTATGTTGTTTTAAAATGAATTTGATCTTGTTTCTTTGCATTGTTTGAGGTCTGAAAACATGTATCTTTATTGGTATTTTGACCATTTGTCATTTTCTGCAAATAAATGCTCTAAACAATAATATTTTTATTTGGAATTTGGGGGAAATGTTGTCAGTAGTTTATAGACTCAAACAAAAATGTTCCTTTTGCCCAAACACATACCTATAAGTAGTAAAATCAGAAAAACTGATAATTTTGCTGTGCTCTCCTATTTTTCCCCAGAGCTGTACACCTTTACGTTTGCTACTTTTTACCCTAGATAAAATTCTAGGTAAAATTGTATCTCAGTTTTGGATATATTTTGACCCAAAAACCTCAGTGAAAGTCTACTCCTGACAGTGCTTATAAAATATTCAAAGGGACTGATCTTTACTGTCTTAAAAACAGAACTGGCTCATTTTAAACAGTTTGCATTGAAAGTTATTCCTCATTTACCTTATACATTCAGAGCATCCTAATTATTCACCATGATGAGTTTATAAGCACTTTTCACAAATCTCAGACACCAGAGTGGAGTTTTTCCATCACGAACGATAGAGCTAATAACAACCAGCATGCTAACGCGCATTTCCTGATTATCTGAGAATAATCAAACACTTTTTAATTACCATATTTTCCGCACTATAAGGGGCATCGGATTATAAGGTGCACCTTCAATGGCCTATTTTAAAACGCATAGAGTAGAAGCTACAGTTGTGGCTGACTACGGTAGCCATGATTAACCAATATTGATCCATATATAAGGCGCATCGGATTATAAGGCGCACTGTCGGCTTTTGAGAAAATTGAAGGCTTTTAGGTGCGCCTTATAGTGCGGAAAATACGGTAGATGCAAACAGCACACAGCAGACATATTTTGACCTCAAGAGCTGCTTATACAATAGAGCTGTACTGGATCAAGACATATTATTGCTCAAATACGTGGGAAAAATCATGTACAATCTTTACAATTTATAGCAGAAAAATGAACCCTATGTAAGCGGTAATGGGGGGACAGAAACTAAAAGCAGACCTATTATGCAAAATGGACTTTTCAGAGCTTTTCACCATGCTATAGCTGTTTCCCCGCAACATTTAGCCTCTCAAAGTTGTATTTGGAGTGATCCGTGCATGTTTGAGTAATCTTTACTCTCTATTTTCAAGACGCCATTTTGTCGATCAATCCGTTTTCAATAAGCCCACTGCTCTGTACATCGTTCGACAATTTTATTTTGATACACGTAGGCTTCAGCAGCGTCACGTAGTCACTTTGGTAGAGCTGGGCGGTATACCGCTTCATAAAGACTTCTGGTGTGTGTGTGTTTTTTTTAATCATATGAGTTTTTCATATATCCCAATACCGGTGACTGTGTGCATACAAAACGTCGGGAACACAGAGCGACAGAACGTGGCGCCGTGGAACATTGTTTGTGAGGGGGACCGTTTTGCAGTGGTGTGAGAGCGGTGGAAGCTCAGTGTGTGTTGAGTGGTGAACAACATGGACGGAGAAAATGTTACAGACACAGAGGAACTTATACCGAAAAGAGGAGCCGTGTCAGTCCTGTGGAAGTACTTCGGCTTTAAAAAATCTGGCGCTGATCAAACAACCGTATTCTGTAAATGTTGTGGGGCTAAAGTTGTAGCCGCAGGAGGCGACATGAGCGATCTGCTTCACCACCTCCATCACAAACATGTCCTGGAATATGAAGAATGCACAAAACTAAGATCTGCATCCTCTTCCACGTCTGCAGGGAACGTTCAAGTCGGCGCCGCGACACAAAACGCTCACACGTCACTTAAAATCTTGCGAAGGGGACCGCCTACGACAAGAAAAGCAAACGGTGAAACGATATTATCAACGCTGTTACTGTCCACTTCGCCAAAGACATGGTACCGCTTAGTACATGGGAAAAATAAAATACTGTCAAATACAGTGACACCGATATAATTTTGGAAAATACAGTGATATACATTTTTGGTCATACTGCCCAGCTCAAAATGTTGGTACCAATGGAAAAAAAGCTTGCTAGCCTGATGTGTAGCAATCTACAGAAGCCGACAGAGGCCATGTTCGTAATGATTATTTTCCACTTTAATAACAAGAAAATTAACTCGAGATCTCGAGAAAACGACACAATTTGTGATCTTGAGAAAACAAAACTGTTATTTCGAGATCTCAAGAAAACAAAGAGTTATTCCGTGATCTCGAGAAAACTATCACAGTATCTCTGTCGGTAAAGACGAAGCCGGGCCAGTCTTCTCCAGAGGTGCCGCGGGCTAATCTTGAAATTATCCCAAATTAAAAGACGTAATGCAATCTCCCCCTGTGTCAACCCCTGATCAAAATATTGCCTTATCAGCTGATTGATTATTATTCCAGACATTCTAATGACCAAAAACACATCTATTCAGAATGAGAAATAGCCCCAAAGTCAGCCTGTCACAACGTGGCGGTAGACGTTTCAGTTGTTTTCTCGACATCACGGAATAATTGTTTCTAGGGATGCAAATTATCGATTAATTCGTTAATCTATAGTTGATTGACCTTATCGATCGATTAACGATTAACTGATAAGCGGCGTTTCTCACCTGAATTTGAGTGTTTCAATAGGGTCTTTAAGAATATAAGCTATAGTAACATAACACTGAGTCATAAATATATCATAGTATTATTATATTGTATATTCCTCAATTAATTATTCCTTAGTAAAAAGCAGACAAATGTATTGATGCTGAATAACAAAATACAGTAATCCCTCGCTCTATCGCGGTTCACAGATTTTATTTATTTCTTTTTTTCTATTTTTTTTTATAGTGTAACATTGTGTTCTGCGTCCTGATTGGCTAAGAGACTAGACCAGGACTAAACGTGGACTAAACCAGGTCTAGACCTGGACTAAACCAGGATTAAACCACCACGTGCCGCTGCTGGTTTCGTGCGGCTGGTTTGTGGCTCGGGCTGAGAGTACGCATTCCGGGCGCCGCGGTTCGATCTCATGCTCAGCAGCCCCGGTGTACGCGCGGGCCTCGGGCAGTGCCTTTGAGTGAGCGTGGTGCGCGGTTGCCTTGTTTCGTGACCACCCGGGTGCGCGTGTCCGCGATTAGCGATTAATTACAATGAATGCATTTTGTTCGACCAACGTCTTGATCGACAATTAATCGTAAGTTGATTAATTGTTGACATCCCTAATAGTTTTGTTTTCTCGAGATCTCGAAATAACTGAATATTGCTAAATTACTAAAATATTGCTTATGAATATGTCGACATCCGTAGTTATCCATCGGAGGTGCCAGCTCTTTGTTGTCATGATGTTTACAGTGACGTCAGCTTCCATTGGGCACCACAGTTTTCCAAAGCGGAAGTCAACAAACTTGTTTCTTCCATTAAGTCGTTTTAGATGAATATTTAGATGAATATTGAATTTAAAATGTCCCTAAACTATACAGCAGTCACAAACACAAGATGTTTTCCTTAACTAAAAAAAAAGACACAAATTCAAAATAAACCATCATGAAAACAATATTGCTTATAACTTGTAGCACCATTGTTATATCACTGAGCTTATCCAGAAATAACCCTGGTCTCCTGGCAACCAAACACAGCTCGAGAGGCGAGAACGCCGTACGAGCCGCTCACCAAACTCCCACAGTAAGAAACACTATAATCTCCACTGCACCTGTGTAATAAGAACCTTCAAAACTCCACCAACTGTCATGTGAACTGTGCATTTCCCCAGACGTCTCGATCTCTCCCACCTGTTCACCGACAGACCAGGACCTCCAAAGAGCCGCCAGGTTTTTTGTCTGCATAAAAAACGTGGCCTAAGGCAGTGTGACCCATAGCCTTCTGCTCCAGTCAAATGAAGTTCATCGAGACCTACAGTTATAGGAATTTGAAGCTGACTTCCATGTTAGGAGTAGAAATGTACTTACAGACAAAATATTGAAATAAAAACATCAGGATCATGTAGAGTGAGTTAATGAGAACATTTTAAGACCAAAATCACAAAGCCGGGTCACTACCGGGTGATGATTTTTTTACTGTAAAGTCAATTGGAGCTGATGGAGTCGATGGAGCTGGAAGTGCCAATGAAAAAACCCATATCGGTCGATCTCTAAACCTAATCAGTACTAAAACTAATACTGAAACGAAAGCGGATACTCATTTGAGCAAGTATCAATAGTGAAAAAAAAGAAAATCACATCAGCACACAGGACACAATTTGAGCGGCCACTTTCATCTTAAGGAAATACTTTACCTGGCCAGCCAAATGATATCTCTCTGTATTTGCTATACAGCGAGATACCATTTGGACACCCTCGCTCCACCCTCGCTCCTCCGGTTACAAACGGACTCCGCGATTCTGATTCGTTCAAAGATGGTGACGTCAGTGCACCCGCCTTTGCCCACAACGTCACTCTTAGGCAGCGGAAGTTCCTCCTCAGTTTTGAATCAAGATGGCGCATCGGAGAACTGAACGTCCCTTCCATTCAGCTGTAAAATTGGTCTTAAATGACCTAAAACACATCGATTCCTTAAAACCACAGCAGCTGACAGCTCTAGAGGCCTTTCTTTTCTTTCTTTTCTTTTGTTTGATTGGTTCACGTCGCTGTCCGTTAACTGTTCTCTGATTGGTTCACTTAGCTGTCTGTCTACGCCCAACGGCAGCGCATTCTGGACCAAGCATTACCAGACTCGCCGTTGGTACAGCGATGAGTCATGGATTCTTCCAGGCAAGGAAATACTGTTATTTTGCATATGAAAATGACATTCTACTAAAAAGGAGCATGCTTTATCTTCACCGTTATCGTGATTGGTATCGAGTCTATCCCTTAGTATCAAAATCGAGTTTGAAATTGAGACAACAATACAAAAAAACCTAGATTAACATGAAGTTATCTGATGCAGGTATCGCAGTGTCTTAAGCCAAGACTACCTAAGAGCGCTTTTAACAAATCAAATTTCACTAAATATAATATTAAACGGGTTAAACAACAATAAAAAACACACAAAAAAATGCAGTGAATATGTCAAAAAGACTGAACCCAGCACAGTAATCATATATACACTTATCTTTAACTTATCTCTAACTTTGACAACAACAATGATGCAAACATGATCTTAAGTTCACTGTGTAACTAGAAAGAAAGATTGATAGATAGATAGATAGATAGATAGATTTAGATACTATAGACTTGACACAAGCGACACAAGATGACACAAGCAGGGGGCAGACCATCCATCAGAAAAGTTACACAGTGCACCTTTAAAACACAGGTCACCATGCCATGGCTAAAGTAAGAGCCTGTATTCTTTGTAGGGGTATATTTGGTCACTTATTACCACGGAAACTGGGTGTAAACATTAAGCAGGAAGCAGGAAGGATCATGTGACTGGTCCACACTTCGCCTTAAACCAACTTGATAAAACAAATACAATAAAAACACTCACTAACTATTTTAACTAATTAAAATCATCACATAATGTTCCAAAATGTAAATAAACCAGATGCTTTGTACATTTCCACAGCAAAGGTTTAGGCTGTCAAACTTCATATTTATTGCTATGACAACAGCAGCATGTGGTGTTAATGTGCATGTTACAAGTATTGAGAAATGCATTCTCACATCCTCGTGTTATATAACAAACTCAGGCAGGAGAAGAAGTACTGGCCTAGAATGTTTAGTATTATGAGCTTGTTTGATGTAGTAATACTTGTAATACCTACAAGTTGTTGTATAACAAGAATAATAGGTCTACAAAAGCTAGAATTAGAATGGCAGACAAATATATTTGGCTAAGCCAGTTTCCTTTTGTAAAATGCTCAAAAGAGTGAGTGAGTCAGGTGTCCACTTTAGAGAGGCAGGGGTGCAACAGGTCTGCACAAGTCTGGGAAGTTTATGCTCGCCCCATTGTTCCACAGCATCTTAAACATTTGCACAAACTATAAGAGTTCATCGATAACATTTAAGGTATTTCACAGGATGTTACTTTTCAAAAACGCTCTCATCATCTCTCTCCATCGCCCCCCCTGACCCCGGCTCCGCGCACTCACCTGGGCGGGCCGCTGGGCTCCCAGTAGCGGCAGAACAGGTGCAGTCCGTCGGCGTTGACGATGTGCGGCAGGTCGCTGTACGGCACCCCCTGCGGGCTCTTTGCCTCCGGCATGGACGGCTCTGGGGACGAAAACAACAGCCATGAGATCCAAGAGAGCGGAGACAGCGGCGAGGGCACGCCGCACAGGAGGCAGCTGAGCCCGGCCACGGCCACGCAGCAGAGCGCGGGGAGCGCGCGCATGGTGCAGGGCGCGCGGAGCTAAACACGAGCCGCACGAGGCACCGAGGAAACAGGTTCGATCCGTTTAGAAAAGAAAGAAGAGAAGAGAGAGAGAGAGAGAGAGAGAGAGGGAGAGAGAGAGAGAGACGCACACGAGCACGCGCTACGCGGTGGTGACGTCACGGCCATATGTCTCCCTCTCTCTCCCTCTCTCGCTCTCTTTCTCCCTCTCTCTCTCTCTCCCCCTCTCGCTCTCTCTCCCCCCTCTCGCTCTCTCTCCCTCTCTCTCTCTCCCTCTCTTTCTCCCTCTCTCTCTCCCTCTCTCTTTGTCCCTCTCTCTCCCTCTTTCTCTCTCTCTCTCTCTCCCTCTCTCTCTTTGTCCCTCTCTCTCTCTCTCCCTCTTTGTCCCTCTCTCCCCCTCTCTCTCTCTCTCCCTCTCCCTTTCCCTCTCTCTCTTTCTCCCTCTCTCGCTCTCCCTCTCTCTCTCTCCCTCTTGCTCCCTCCCCCTCTCTCTCCCTCTCTCTCTCTGATCAGCTCGTTACTGAAAATTGGACATTATTAATTAAAGGTGCTCACTCTAACTTTTCTGGTGGAAGGTCTGCCACCTGTTCCTCTCCATGGAGATGTTATTGCTCCGTTCACCATATCGATGCCTGTTTTTAATGCATTTTGCATTAAAAATAAAATAAAAATAAAAATCAATAAACACACCATCATTGAATCAGTGCAGACAGTGCCCTAGGGACCTTGGAACATTCCAGGTAAATCACTACAAAGCAGGTGGCAGACCCTATAAAGTTTCATGGTGCAACTTTAAAGCTAACATCTGTGCATTTCTTTTTATTTTATTTCTTTCTTTCTTTTTACCATTTGGCAAATGTGAAAAGTCTAATCATATTTTTTGTTTGTTTGTTTTTCCTTAGTTCTAAATGTGAAAAATATGCTTTGGCCGTATTTCCTGTGTTATGACCTAATTACGCTGATGTAATCTTGTAACCTTATTTTTCCAGACAGAATAAAATGACCCATGTTATGAAGCTTAGAGCATTATTCTTTCAGCTGAGCCCTGCAGAGCCCCGCCCACAGCCCATAGTAGCCCTGCCCCCATTGTACAGAACAAGTACACAGTTAAAGCCGGTCTAACACTGGGATTTGGGTTTTCATTCATTTGCGGATTTAATCCAACACTGGGAGAGTCACAGGGACACAACAAAAGCAAATTATAACACAAGGGTCAAAACAAGTGCACAGATTTCAGATTTAAATATATATGCAAAAATGGATTGCTATAATGGTATAAGATTATGGTGGTGGCTGGGGCAAGAATGCAGAGGAAACATGAGGCCTCAAGGAACATTTTTAACCTTACATGCATGACCAGACTCTGCATAGGGAATACAAACATTTTGTCAGCAACCGATGGTCAATAGCGGTATTTTTTGTGTAGATAAGTAAGGTAGATTTTTTATTATTTTACCCAAATTATGTAACTTAAATATACTAAACACACACCAACAGCCCCTTTTTGCCACAAACCTTTAGAGAGCTGTGTAGTCAAGTGATTTAGTTTAAGTTCATTACGTTTAATGCCATACTACAGAGCATTCCAGTTAAAACCATCAAAGATCAAAGATCAAAGTCAGCTTTATTGTCAATTCTGCCATATGTGTTCAACATACAGTGAATCAAAATTTTGTTTCTCTCTGGCCAAGTAGTGCAAAAAAGACAGTGTACAAAATACAATATAAAGACAAAACACAACAAAAACTAAGACTAAAATCTAAAATCTAAATCTAAAATCTAGAATCTGAAGCAGTGCAACAGAATAAATAAATACCTATTTACAGATGTCCAAAAATGTGCAGTGTGCATCAAAAATGTGCAGTGGAAGATACAGCAGTGAAATGGTCATGTGCAATAGAATGTGCATTGAAGTTAAGATAAAAATAAATGTGCAACAGTAGTAATTCCAGTGCAATAACAGGAGTAAACAACAGAACAACAGTAGTAAAATTCCAGTTGTAAATGTGCAACACTGCAACAGTAGTCCTAAGGAGCAGTTTTTTTAGGGGGGGGTAAGGTGAGAGTTCAGCTTCCTGACAGTCTGGTGGATGAAGCTGTTTGACAGTCTGGTGGATGAAGCTGTTTGACAGTCTGGTGGATGAAGCTGTTTGACAGTCTGGTGGATGAAGCTGTTTGACAGTCTGGTGGATGAAGCTGTTTGACAGTCTGGTGGATGAAGCTGTTTGACAGTCTGGTGGATGAAGCTGTTTGACAGTCTGGTGGATGAAGCTGTTTGACAGTCTGGTGGATGAAGCTGTTTGACAGTCTGGTGGATGAAGCTGTTTGACAGTCTGGTGGATGAAGCTGTTTGACAGTCTGGTGGATGAAGCTGTTTGACAGTCTGGTGGATGAAGCTGTTTGACAGTCTGGTGGATGAAGCTGTTTGACAGTCTGGTGGATGAAGCTGTTTGACAGTCTGGTGGATGAAGCTGTTTGACAGTCTGGTGGATGAAGCTGTTTGACAGTCTGGTGGATGAAGCTGTTTGACAGTCTGGTGGATGAAGCTGTTTGACAGTCTGGTGGATGAAGCTGTTTGACAGTCTGGTGGATGAAGCTGTTTGACAGTCTGGTGGATGAAGCTGTTTGACAGTCTGGTGGATGAAGCTGTTTGACAGTCTGGTGGATGAAGCTGTTTGACAGTCTGGTGGAGTGGGCCCGGAGACTCCGGTACCTTCTCCCCGAGGGCAGGAGGCTGAAGAGGCTGTGTGAGGGGTGGCTCGGGTCACCCACAATGCTGGACGCTCTGTGGGTGAGGCGGGTGTTAAAAATGTCTAGGAGGGAGGGGAGAGAGACACCAGCGATCCTCCCAGCTGCATTCACTATGAGCTGCAGGGCTTTCCTGTTCTGTTCAGTGCAGCTCCCGTACCACACAGTGATGCAGCTGGTCAGAACGCTCTCAGTGGTGCTTCGGTAGAAGGTGGTCATGATGGGTGGGGGGGGTCCAGCTCTCCTCAGTTTGCGGAGGAAATAGAGGCGCTTCTGAGCCCTCTTTGCCAGTGAGGCCAGGAGAGGTCCTCACTGATGTGCACCCCCAGGAATTTGGTGCTTCTCACCCTCTCTACAGCAGCACCGTTGATGGACAGTAGGGGGTGCTGGGTGGGGTCTCTCCGGAAGTCAATAACAATCTCCTTGGTCTTTTCAACATTAAGAAGGAGATTGTTATCGCTGCACCACTTGGTCAGAAGGCTCACCTCACTCTTGTAGTTTGTCTCATCGTTATTAGAGATGAGACCCACCACAGTCGTATCGTCCGCAAACTTCACAATGTGATTGGTGCTGAAGGCTGGTGCGCAGTCGTGGGTCAGCAGAGTGAAGAGCATCGGAGGCTGCGTGTTCAGTCTAATGCAGCTCGAGGTGTTTCTGCCGACCCGCACTGCCTGTGGCCTCTCACTGAGGAAGTCCATCAGCCAAATACACAGTGCGGTCTGAAGCCCCAGGTGGTCCAGTTTGATAATGAGCTGCTGTGGGATTATGGTGTTGAACCATGAAAGTTCAGTGGACATAAGGAAATGGAGGACCGTCCATCAGAAAAGTTACACAGTGCACTTTTAAAACATGCATTAAATGTAGAAACCTGCATTCTTTATAATGGTATATTCTCCCTGCAAATAGATCTTTAGAGTACGTTATTTATGAGGGAATAACATTATAAGGTGGTCAAAATGTTTATTTTTACATTAGACGCCCCCTTTAAGAACTAAATACTAAATACTGCACATAAAATCACATAAACGAAACACTGACTTCAGATGTATTACGTCCTGATATATGTATGCTTCATTCAACATTTTTTCAAGTTTTTTTCTTAAAATAACATTCTTAATAAATACTGATTTTCAACCCGCTGGTGGAGGGTCCGTCACCTGCTTGTTTTTATGGAGATTGCAGTTTTGCATTGCTCTGCCTGGAATGTTCCATAGTATGACAATTCTACCTTACATTTATTCAATCACAGGTGGTTTTATAGCTCAAAAATACATAGAAAAACAGACATTCTGACTGTGAGCAGGGTCGCCTCTCCAGAGATCTGACCTGTAACTTCGTCTGGTTTGCTCTCCATGATGATAAACAGGTTTAATACCATACTGTGAAACTTTCCAGACAAACTAATAACATTCCCATACAGAAAAAAGTGACACAATGCACCTTTAACTCAGTAACTAGTGATCATTAACTCTTCTGTATGCTTCAGTGGCGTGCGGTCAGGGGAATCAAGGCAAGCAGTGGGTGTCCAATAAAATCTAAAATCACCGCGTGTCAAAAGTATAATTAAATAGTTTTGAATTATAACCAAATAATAAAAAGTACTTTTGCATCAGTGAGAGGTGAGTGTGAGCGCGCTGTTCTAATGCAGGGCTGTGTTTAAGGGGACGTTTGTGACACATCAGGCTGTATTGATAAATAGGCTGTATTATACGTGCACCTGCCTGACCAGTGCACCTGTCTGACCAGTGCACCTGCCTGACCAGTGCACCTGTCTGACCAGTGCACTGTTGTTAGTATCTCTTCATGATCTTCATGAATATAGATTTTGTGTAGTAAGTGCATTACACATCCGTAGAACTGTCATACAGCTTTGGAAAAAAATAAGACCACTGCAAAATGATCAGTTTTTCTGATTTTAGTACTTATAGGTATGTGTTTGGGCAAAAGGAACATTTTTGTTTGAGTCTATAAACTACTGACAACATTTCCCCCAAATTCCAAATAAAGATATTTATAGCATTTATTTACAGAAAAATGACAAATGGTCAAAATAACAAAAGATACATGTTTTCAGACCTCAAACAATGCAAAGAAACAAGATCAAATTCATTTTAAAACAACATAATACTAATGTTTACACTTAAGAAGAGTTCAGAAATCAATATTTGGTGCAATAAGCCTTATTTTTAATCACAGCTTTCATGCGTCTTGGCATGCTCTCCACAAGTCTGTCACATTGTTCTTGGGTGACTTTATTCCACTCCTGGTGCAAGAACTGAAGTAGCTCAGCTTTGTGTTTGTGTTGGAATTCAACAGACACTGGAATGGAATGGCTGTAATACATGTAGAGATGCTGATTTCAGAAAAAAATGCAGTGGTCTCTTATTTTTTTCCAGTTCTGTATGTCATTTATGTGGTTAATTACAAAGATAAGAAGAGTCCTGAAGGCTCAGCTGCATAAATAAGATGTAGGAGTAGAAACAAACAGCCCTGTTTGTACAAAGATGGTGTCAAATACAGTCCCATATACAAATATTAATAAACTATGTTGGTCTAGGTCTCTCTAATTTGACTCAGAATGGCTCAGTATACATGCAATGAATGTGAGTAAAAAATAAATATACTCTTTTACAATGTAGTTTGCATTAAAAGTGGCGTTACACTGGTCTACTGGTCGATCTGCTTCCGAGATAAAAGTGGCTAAATCTCACTTATATTGATAAGATGAACTGGAAATCAATTGATAACTGTGCTGGTTCGCTAATGTATTCAAGATATTTAATGATATTTTAAAAAATCCAAAATCACATTATACAATAGATTTAGGCATTTTTGCATTTTGATCTGGCGCGGCGAGAGCCGGAGCTGGTTGCAACGCGCTCCCTTATTTTCCAACTTTTTTTCTGCTCTTACCTGCTTGTTCGTTTGCACACTTTGAAGATTATGTGTATAAGGCTAAGTGCTTCAGAAACGCGATGTTTCTGCTCCATTTCAACGTCTATTTTCTCTGGATTTTAACTTTTTCACCGTTGCTATGTGCGTTGCTATGTGCGTGAGGACACGTGCCCCCATTGTTTACACGAGGGATCAGCTGTTAGCGCTGCGCGGCGCAGTTGTGCGCCCCCGTGACCGCCATGAGATCCCGGAGGAGCTACTAAGGAGGACGCGCAGAGGCCGACGTGCTGGACGCAAACTCCGGGAAAGGAAAGGACGCTGCAGACCTGTGCTTCCCTCTGTCATCGCGGGAAACGTGCGGTCTATTCAGAACAAGACGGACGAATTAGCGGCGCTTGCACGGTATCAGCGGGAATACAGAGACTGCAGCGTCATGGTTTTCACGGAGTCCTGGTTAACCCCGCAAATCCCGGACTCAGCTGTTGCCATGGACAACTTTCACCTGCTGCGAGCGGACAGGACAGCAGACAGTGGGAAGAAAAAGGAGGTGGCCTGGCTGTGTTTGTAAATAAGAAGTGGTGCAAACCTGGACACTGTACAGTTAAGGAGCAGCTGTGTAACAAGGACGTGGAGTTGCTTGCCATTAGCTTACGGCCCTGCTATCTGCCTCGAGAGTTCTCACATGTGATTCTGATCGCTGTGTATGTTCCTCCCTCTGCTAATGCTGAGACAGCACGTGACACACTGCACTCCTGTACGAGCACACTCCAAACTAAGCATCCACAGGCTCTCTTCCTGATTTCTGGAGACTTCAACCATGCATCTCCTGCAACTGTTCTGCCTACATACACCCAGTATGTCACCTGCCCCACAAGAGACAATAAAATATTGGATTTATTTTTTGCCAACGTCAAGGAGGCTTATTCTTCATCCCCACTGCCTCCCCTGGGTAGAGCTGACCACAATATTGTCCATCTGCGGCCTGTGTATCAGCCCATTGTGCACAGACAGCCTGTGGTGCCCCGTGTGGTGAAGAAGTGGACTGCTGAGAGTGAGGAGGCTCTGAGAGACTGCTTTGACACCACTGTGTGGACAGAGCTCTGTGACCCCCATGGAGAGGACATTAATGCGATGACAGAATGCATCACGGACTACATAAATTTTTGTTTTGAAAACATCGTTCCCTCCCAAACGGTGCGGTGTTTTTCAAACAATAAACCATGGATTAACCCTGACATAAAGGCTCTGCTGAAGGAGAAGAAGAGAGCTTTTAGGTCAGGGACCAGGAGGAGCTGAAGGCTGCACAGAAGAGGCTGAGGAGAGAAATCAGAATGAGCCAGGCCAGCCATAAGAGGAAGATGGAGCGACAGCTACTGGAGAGGAACATCCAGGGGGTGTGGAGAAGTCTCAAAACCATCTCAGGCTTCAAAGCACCTCCTGCCCAGATGGAGGGGGACCTGCAGTGGGTGAATGACCTCAATGCTCACTTCAGGAGATTTGATCAATCACCCGGCACCCCTCCCCCCACCCAGCTGCCAGCTCCCACCTCCCCAGCTGGACAATGGGGAACTCCTGCTCCTCTTCACACCTTTACCTCTGCTCCACAGCCCTCCACCAAACATGGACTCACCCATCCCCCCAGCCGGCCACTGTCATTCTCTGCAGCCCAGGTGAGACAGGAGCTCAAGAAGATTAGACCGAGGAAGGCAGCAGGACCAGACGGCATCAACTCCAGGCTCCTTAAGTCCTGTGCAGACGAGCTGTGCGGAGTTGTGGAGCATGTCTTCAACATGAGCCTTAAGCTGAGGGTGGTGCCACAACTCTGGAAGACCTCCTGTGTGGTACCAGTGCCTAAGACACCGCACGCTAAAGACCTCAGCAGCTTCAGGCCGGTGGCTCTAACATCCCACCTGATGAAGACACTGGAGAGACTGGTCCTTGGCCACCTCCGCTCCACCGTGAGCTCAGCGATGGACCCGCTGCAGTTTGCGTACCAGCCTGGCATCGGAGTGGAGGATGCCGTCATCTACCTGCTGCATCGCTCACTGTCTCACCTGGAGAACCCCGGCAGCACTGTGAGGATTCTCTTCTTTGACTTCTCCAGTGCTTTCAACACCATCCAGCCACTGCTCCTCAGGGACAAACTGGAGACCGCCGGTGTGGACTGTGACCTGGCAGACTGGATCCTGGACTACCTCACAAACCGGCCCCAGTTTGTGAGAGCCAAGAATTGTGTGTCTGACCTCCTGACCTGCAGTGTGGGGGCGCCCCAGGGCACTGTCCTCGCGCCCTTTCTTTTCACCCTCTACACTGCAGACTTCAGACACAACACGGACAGCTGTGTCCTGCAGAAGTTCTCTGATGACTCCGCCATCATTGGTCTCATCAAGGATGACGATGATGGAGAGTACAGAGGACTAATACAGGACTTTGTGGACTGGAGTCAGCGGAACCACCTCATCATCAATGCAGGGAAGACCAAGGAGATGGTGGTGGACTTCCGCAGACGCCACTCTACTGCCCCCTCAGTGAACATCCAGGGAAGGGACATTGAGAGAGTGGACTCTTACAAGTACCTGGGTGTTCATCTGAACAATAAGCTGGACTGGACTCATAACACAGACGCACTGTACAGGAAGGGCCAGAGTCGGCTCTATCTCCTGAGGAGACTACGGTCCTTTGGAGTGAGAGGGCCACTCCTGAAGACCTTCTATGACTCTGTGGTGGCATCAGCCATCCTGTACGGTGTGGTCTGCTGGAGCAGCAGCATCACAGAGAGGGAGAAGAAGAGGCTGGACAAGGTCATCAAGAAGTCCAGCTCTGTCCTGGGCTGTCCTCTGGACTCAGTGCAGAAGGTGGGGGACAAGAGGGTCCTGGCTAAGGTCACCTCTATGCTGGACCATGAGTCTCACCCCCTGCAGGACGCTCTGTCGGCTCTGGAGAGCAGCATCAGTGACAGACTGATTCACCCTCGCTGTGTGAAGGAGAGGTTTCGCAGGTCTTTCCTTCCTGCTGCTGTCAGACTGTACAACGAACAATGTTAACATGTCATTCAACGTATCTGCACTTACAAATATTCACCTATAATCTAGAGTCTATTTTTAGGTATAGTTTTAAAATTATCCTAGGCCATTATTTATTTATTTATTATATTGCATGTTACTTTTTCCTGCTGTTCTTGATCTGTGCGTTGCAACACTGGAATTTCCCCACTGTGGGACTAATAAAGGCATATCTTATCTTATCTTATCTTATCTTATAAAAATAATATTTATATTTTGAAAATATTTAACTTGCACTTTTTTATTCATCAAAAAATAAACAAAGAACATCTTAAGACATCAGGTGCACACAATTTTGAGGCATCTCTCTTATGTGAAATCAAAAAATATTTGATGTTAAAACTGTAGACATTAAAATGAATGTATGTGAATGTGCAGACAGGCTTTCAGATAGAACTGTTGCTTGTAGACACACTGTACCTTCTGATAAACTACTGTTTTTGCCTTATTTTGCATACATTTCCTAGTGCTGATTGGCCATAGTTTCCAAGATATTATCAATCAGCACTTCTGACTTACTTTTTCTTTATTAGTGACTGAAACCAAGAAAAATGTCACTACTTTTGTTCCAGAAGCATTTTGCTTGTAGACCAGTGATATTAAAGTATTATCGACTAAATGTTGATGTCCACCCCACGTCTGCTTGCCTAACCATAAAAGTCACCGCACGCTCCTGGTTTACTTTATTTTGTATTAAATAATACATGTTTTATTGTAGCATCATATTTAAACATCAGAGAGTGAGGCAGATTTCTGGGGGTGTCCGGCCCCTTTTTCCCAGCAGCAGGAGGCGATCTTTGTGCTCAGAACAATAGGGCGGATGGTTAAACATGTCAGAGGAAGAGAATACTGTGTAACACAATAGTGAACATTTTTAACTTGGGCAAATATTTTCGTGAATTTTGACAGAAGTTTCCTCGAGAGGCGTTCACTTGTGGTAACTTCCTCTTTTATTAGGAACAAGTTTTGTAATAGACTCACATTTGTTTTTAAAATGTTGATTGAAAGTTTACTATTATTGTATTAGACTTTCCTCCGATACGACAAAAGTCTGGGGGGGAAGGGGAAAATTAGGTAGTAGTAGCTAAGAGTATTAGTTGTAGAAGTATCTGATTTACTTTTGACAACTCTGTTTTAAGTTTGCTCAACTATAAATGAAAAAATCTCAAAAACAAAACGTAATAGTTTGCCAGAAATTTCACCAGTGTTTGAAGGGAAACTAAACTCTTTGTCTTTCGGTTTTGACACTTTCAGAGACGACGCAGCAGGAAGTGTCTCATTTCATTTGCATATAAGAGGGAACTTCTTAGAAATCTCCCCGGTGGTCTGTTCCTCCTCCTCATTTCATTAGTCATTATGAGGCAGGAACTTTTTTCTTGCAAAAACCCACTGACATTTTGAAACAGTTCTGGGTCCACACCAGTACAATGTGATTTTCAAGATGAGTGGGGTCCTGGGTGTTTTCTGTGTAACTGGGTGGGTGGGTTTTGCTTTTCTCGAGTGCTGTAGTTTCACCTTAAACTAAAAACCGAGAGAGAGAAAGAGAAAGAAAGAGAGTGAGAGAACCTTTGTGTCTCAGTTAAAGGTGCTCTGATGTTTTCGTTGGTGATAAATGAACCATTCCCTCAAAGTATTTCCTCTGGAAGGTCTTCTGACACAGGTATCAGTATGACAGGTTTCCATGTTTTTCTAATTATTACTTGGTGGGGAAGACCCTGTGGCAATTTGTGGTGAGTTTAAACCTCTAAAACTTTATCTCTACTTATGAAATCAACAAGGAAAATTTCAGAATACAAAATACAGGAAGGCATTTTTAAAGATCCCATGACATGGTACTTCTTGATGCTTTTATATGGCTCCTTAATGGTTCCCTAATACTGTAAATGAATCCTTCTTCAAAATCAACACTCAGTGCATGAGAAACAGAGATAAGATGAGAAAGAGTCATAAATCTCTCTCTCAAACTCTTTATTCTGGGCGTTGTTGCTTGAATGCAAATGAGGAGAAAACAGATGGCCAATAGTAGAGGGTGGCCAAAATCTCCGCTCAGAGATCAGAGCCGACAGCTGATCCATTTCCTTGTTTTTGCACGGGGGAGAGATTTGAAGCGTTCCATTGAAAAATAAACACATTTCCACAGAAAATAAAATTAAACCACTGCTGTTTCAGAGGTCCAGAGGCTCAGATAAAGGACTTCCGAGCCTAGAAACACTCGGACGTGCCTCCAGGCAAATAAAAAAACGCATTTCGCATTGCCTAGCGCATTAGCAGTCCAAACTCTCTGGGTGTGATTTACAGAGACGCTGAGTACAGACAGACGGGGGTGGAACTGCATTTGAATTTCTTTTTTCGATCTGACGTCAATAAGGTGCCTTGTTCAAACTCGCCCGTTTGAGCTCCGATTTTTTGTATCAGAAAAGGATCGCAAATGCTCAGTTTAGACATTTCGCAACTTTTAACCATGGGGGGGGGGGGGGGGCTAAACAGGGTAAGGGAGCTCACATTAACGTTCAAAAACCTCAGAAAGTGAAAATTTCATGCCATGGGACCTTTAAAACGAGCTTTAAGTACAGCATAGACTACACAAAAAAAATTATAACATTACATGATTAAAGACTTGTAATTCATTTTGCTTTTATGTACGTATGTAAACACAGAAGAATTTTCAAATAATCTTGTTATAATTTTCACATTTCATATCACAATATTCATCTAAAACAACTTAAAACTTAAAAGAAACAAGACCAGTGCCCAGTGGAAGCTGACGTCGCCGTAAACGTCATCACACCAAAGAGTCGGCGCCTCCTGTGGATAGCTGCAGGTCGCACTAGCGAACGCCAGATTTTTTTTTCATTTGTACCAAAATTACTTTGCAATGCTGCTGAATCCTATGCGTATCAATGATTAAGAAAATAAAACTAAAGTTTGAAGTTAGTACAGAGCAGTGTGTACCAGTGTCAGTGAAAAACGAGGTTGATTTGCAGTATGGGATCTTGAAAATAAGCGACTAAAGATTACTCAAACATACACAAATCACTCCAAATACAACCTAAATGGTGAGGGGAAGCAACAATGACACGGTTAAAAGCTCTGAATTCGATTTTGCACAATAGGTCTGCTTTAATAACTGATTTTTCTCAGCATGTTTTTCGCAGGCATTGCAAGGTTATATTTACTCATTGTTGGGCTGTTTTCTATTAAGTGCGTTCTATTCTTTCTGTTTCTGCAACCTCGAATGGAGACACTAAATGACTTCTCACCAGTTTAGAAGTGATTGTGCATGTGGTGATTCTGATCTGATGAGGCGTGGAGACTGCACCATGTTGGTACAGTCAGCAAAGTCACAGTAATTAGCAAAGTCCATGTGGCTTTAAAGGAAAAGTAACGTTTTTTTCTACAATCTGAGCCTTCTTTCGGCAATAAAACAAGTAGTTTTACTCACCCATAGCAGTTTGGTGTCAATTGGAGCAGTATCGCAGAACTTATGTTGAGCCGTTCTGTTCTACTAATGATCCCGTATCCGTTAGCGTGAGTGCTCGGGGCATTACTTTGCGGTGTCCAAATAACACAAACTTTAGCACTTTTCAAATCACAGAAGATCGCTGTGTCAGGGTAGACTTTTAGTAGATTCCAAAACGGCCTGAAACCCGATATCGCAACAGAAAAGTAAAGTTCACAGCGGTGTTAGCTTCTTTCGGACTAGCGGTGTTTACAAAACAGCTGAGTTCACGCATGCGCACTGTCCTCTCTGATGACGCCATCAAATGAAACTATAGCTGGATATTGGGTTTCAGGCCGTTTTGGAATCCACTACAAGTCTACCCTGACACAGCGATCTTCTGTGATTTGAAAAGTGCTAAAGTTTGTGTTATTTGGACACCGCAAAGTAATGCCCCGAGCACTCACGCTAACGGATACGGGATCATTAGTAGAACAGAACGGCTCAACATAAGTTCTGCGATACTGCTCCAATTGACACCAAACTGCTATGGGTGAGTAAAACTACTTGTTTTATTGCCGAAAGAAGGCTCAGATTGTAAAAAAAAACAACGTTACTTTTCCTTTAAGTCCTATATTATGTAAAATTGACTCTTGTGAGCTTTAAGTCATGTTATAATGTTGTTACCTCATTTAAAATCTGGAGTTGTGTTTTGTTTCATTCACACATGTTTGAGTAATCCTTTATTATTAGACTGTATCTCCAAAGCTCAAAATGCTGTTTCACCTTGTGATGTCATGAAGCGCTTTCAAGTTAACAGCTTCCTTTTACAGTTCAGTAGGGATGGGCAATTCCAGGGCTGAAATGATTGAAATGATTCTAGTGAAGTTGTATGGAGTTTGAAACACAGCAGAGCCCTTCTTGTATTACCACATGACGTGTGTGAAACAAAACAGAACTCTGGGTATTTTGAGGAAACAACATTATAACATATATTGGAAAATGGCGTAATATGAGCCCTTTAACAGACTGCCACATTTAGACTCATGTATTAGACTTATGAATATCAAATATCAAGAGTCCAGCTAGAGATTTGTTATAAAACAGTTTATCACAACTGGACCAAAAAAAGAAAAACAAAACAAAACAAAAAACCCTAAAGTAAAATGTGATTGACTTTTCCAAAATAAGTTAAAATGTGAACATGCATACTCCATGACCTTGTCTCCATGTTACTGCTTTGTCTGAAATATTCCACAGTATGGCTTTACACATACATCTAATCCATTTTTGTTTGTTTGTTTGCTTGTTTTTAAGTTGTTTTTAAGTGTTAGATTGTGTCTTAGAAGTTTTTGTATTGTCTTTATATTGTATTTTGTATGCTGTCTTTTTTGCACTATTTGGCCAGAGAGAAACAAAACTTAAAAAGCAAACTGACAATGAAGTTGACTTTGACTTTGACTTGACTTAAAAAAAGAACATTTTTACTGAAAATACAACATTTCAAACTAGAAAACAAACGTATCGCATTCTCACATGTGAGCTCCCTCGCTTCTCCACAGATATGGACCTTTACCTTGACATGGAAGAGCCACTTGCTTGTCTCCATGGCTACAAACAAGTTTAATACCATACTGTAGCACATTACAGGCAAAGCAATAAGATTTTCCTCTTATATAGTATTATTGTTGCAGTAGATTAGATCAGGAAATATGCCCTCAAAATCAACTCACAGACCGAGCTCTGCAAAGGACTCCTGCGGGGCATCCCTCTGTAAGATGATCCGTGTAGCTCAGTGGGACATTACCAAAACTTCAAAACACATTCTTCAACTGGCCTATATTATCCACATTTTTTCTAGTTTACAAACAAAACATTAAAGGCACTGTATCTGATTTTTACTGTCTTAAAATGTGAAAAACAGAACTAGTTGTTACTGGCAGTGGTCCAAATTTATTCCTCATTTACCTTATGCATTCGGAGCATCCTAATTATTCACTGTTATGAGCTTAGAAGTGCTTTTTCAGAGAGTGGAGTTTTGCCATGACAGTAAAGCTAACAATAACCAGCATGCTAACGCGTATTTACTGATTATCGGACAATAACATGCTTTAGTTGAAGCAGATAGTACATAGCAGGTTTATTTGGCTTCACTAGCTGCTTATACCATAATGTACTGTCAGACAAAGTTTACTCAAAATTAGTGCTGTCAGGCGATTAAAAAAATTAATCTAATTAATTACAGGATTTGTAATTAATTAATCGAATTAATCGCATTTTTAAAATAATTTTTTTAGGTGGTTTATTGTGCTCTCCCACAGTGCAAAAAAGGTGTCAAACGTGTGATTTATAGTGGTACAGTGAAAAGACTGCAGACTTCCCCTTTAAGTCTAAGTTTTTCACTCACTCTCTTTGTCTCCACTGTAAACATGACGAGACCCCCATTCCCCCTCCCACATTATGTAACATTCATTGGAAAGCTCATTTACACCATTCCACTAAGACATGGTGAATATTTCTGGTGCCAAAAGGTGAGCACGTGCAGCAGCTTTCATGCAACGTCAATAAATAATATTGTAATGCTCTGGGTTAATGGTGTCTGTGCCTTTAAGGGGTTGGCTGTTGGGCGCATGCGTGGGACAGGTGTTGGTGTTAATGTTGAGTGAGTCCGAACTTCTGTTTAATAAAGTTCATTGGAGAATAAGAGAAGCCTGGAGTCATTACAATATACAAGGCTTCAAATATACAGAGAATACAAATAAAATTACTCATGGCTCACATGAGCCCCGGAACCCGTGAGGAGGATTTAAACTCCCGGTGTGGATGTGTCCGGACCATCGCACCACGGGAGGAGGGAGGAGGCAGCAGCGCGGGGTGAGTAAATGATCGGGTTTAGCGTGATCTAGCGTGATGGGCAAAACTGACTAAGTCAAAACTTCTAAGTGTGCACCCTTAGTCGCGGCAGAACACGCTGGAGAGGTTATGGGAATTGAAAATGGTTCAGCGCGGAGCGCAGCAGATAGGGAAACGGGCTCGCGTGTCTTCACATGCTCTCCTCTATTAGAAGTGCATTCGTCTCTGTGCCGACCAATGGGAGCACGGCATTTCTCATCGCGTCATCACTGTCCAGGGACAAGAGGGACCTGCTCCGTCACGTTTTTATCAATAAACTCGCCGTTCAAACTCACCGTTCAAACTCGCCGTTCAAAGGCCCCGCACGCGCGCATTGAATTGCCGCTCATAATTAATTGCGTTAATTTTTATAACGCGTTAATTAGCAGTGTAATTAATTAATCTAATTAACACGTTAAACTGACAGCCCTACTCAAAATACACGGGGAAAAAATCAGGTACAGGATTATAATATGAGTGGTTTTACTAATAAGAGTCAATATTTTAAGGGACAATTAAAAGTCTCACAGACCAAAAGTGAAGGACAGTCCAAACATGCGGAAACTTGCAGCGACATGTGAGAGGTCATAAGGTGGTTTAATGTCCATTCGGTTCAAATGGTCAAAGCGTCCTTGAGCAAGACAATCATTCATGACTGTGTGTGTGTGCGTGTTTGTGCGTATGTGTGTGTGTGTGTGTGTGTGTGTGTGCGTGTTTGTGCGTATGTGTGTGTGTGTGTGAGAGAGAGAGCACTGGGTCGCATACAGATAAATGGAAGGATTTCATCACAAACCAATGTCCAAAGTGACCATCCATGGATATGTCAGGCTATTACTCTGTCTGTAATGTTCCACAGCATGGCATTAAACCATTTATCTATTTTTTTTTTTTCATTTATTCAAGTGCAAGTACAAGACAATAAGACAAGACCGCAGATCCTTCATCCCCACCGCTGTCTGTACAACTCCACTATATAGTCTAAACGTGCAATTTTTTTCTATATTCTCTTATTTTACTTATTTTATTATTATGACTTATCTTGTCTGCATGCACTTTTTTTTGTTCTAACTTTCTTCTGCACTAAACTGCCTGAAGCTAATGTGTTAAGTGAATTTCTCCTGTGTGAGATCAATAAAGTCTTATCTTATCTTAAGACAATAGCATCTTCATGGAGACAAGTAAGTGGTGGACTCTCTATAAGGAAAGTTCCATAGTGCACCTTTAAGTTGTAATATGGATTTTGTTTTATAGAACAGTGATGACGACTTTGACTTTGACTAAAACAGACTTTATTGATCCACAAGGGAAATTACTTAGACAAGAAAGCTATGCCTACATTTGTCAATTACAGTGCTATAAAATGATCTGAAGTACAGTGGTCCCTCGCTCTATCGCGGTTCACTCTTCGCGGCCTCGCTGTTTCGCAGATTTTTTTTTTTTCTTTTTTTTTAATAGTGTAACTTTTTTTTATAGTGTAACAATGTGTTCTGCGTCCTGATTGGCTAAGAGACTAGACCAGGACTATACGTGGACTAAACTAGATCTAGACCAGAACTAGACCAGGTCTGAACCAGGATTAAATCACTCCGTGCGGCTTTTGCGTTCGTTTGGGCGTGTTCGGTTTGTGGCTCGGGTTGAGAGCACGCGGTCCGGGCGCCACAGTTCTATCTCCCCGGTGTACGCGCAGCCTCGCGCTGCATTTTCTCATATTTGTCTCTAGTTTAAACACTCAAAATTTCATAGATTTTCAACAAAATGTATTAATACCCCTTGGAGAAGTGCGTGACACGTGCTGCTCTGTCACGGATTTGTCCATGATGAGGGTTTTATCGTGGACAAATCCGTGACAGAGCAGCACGTGTCGCGCACTTCTCCAAGGGGTTGGTGCGCGTCTCGTCCAGGGACGTGGCAGTGCTTAAAGTGTTTAAACTAGAGACAAATGTGAGAAAATGTTAATTCCAGTCTGAGAAAAGCGTATAATGTGTGTGGTGAGGCATTTACAGCCTTAAAACATGTAGAATAACTGTAAAATATAAAGTTGTCCTACTTCGCGGATTTCACTTATTGCGTTCTGGAACCTAACCCCCGCGATAAACCAGGGATTACTGTAAAGCCAAAAAGTCACATTTAAAAGTGTACTATATAACTTCTAATGTGGAGGGTCCGCTACATGCTTGTCTCCATGGAGATGTTATTTCTTTGTCTGGGATATTCCACAGTAGGGCATTAAATACATCTCCTTTGCATTTGCTTATTCTAGATGTTTTATACAGCTCTGGAAAAAAATAAGAGCCCACTGCATTTTTTTCTGAAATCAGCATCTCTACATGTATTACAGCCATTCCATTCCAGCGTCTGTTGAATTCCAACACAAACACAAAGCTGAGCTACTTCAGTTCTTGCACCAGGAGTGGAATAAAGTCACCCAAGAACAATGTGAAAGACTTGTGGAGAACATGTCAAGACGCATGAAAGCTGTGATTAAAAATAAGGGATATTGCACCAAATATTGATTTCTGGACTCTTCTTAAGTGTAAACATTAGTATTATGTTGTTTTAAAATGAATTTGATCTTGTTTCTTTGCATTGTTTGAGGTCTGAAAACATGTATCTTTTTTGTTATTTTGACCATTTGTCATTTTCTGCAAATAAATGCTCTAAACGATCATATTTTTATTTGGAATTTGGGGGAAATGTTGTCAGTAGTTTATAGACTCAAACAAAAATGTTCCTTTTGCCCAAACACATAACTATAAGTAGTAAAATCAGAAAAACTGATCATTTTGCAGTGGTCTCTTATTATTTTTTTCCCCAGAGCTGTATCTCAAATATACCTATATGTGCAGGCTTGCTTCTCCATAGATCTGATCTATATCTGACCTATATCCATTGTGATTACACTGTTTATTTCTATACTGCGGAATAATCAAGGCAAAACAGTAATATCTCCATGGAGACAAGCAGGTGGCTTACAGAAAAGTTACACAGTGCAAGATCTATTGAGTTTACAAACAATAAACTACACTAACTTTTATAATTAACACAGGCTTAAGCGTAAACACTTAAAGGAAAAGTAACGTTTTTTTTTTACAATTTGAGCCTTATTTCAGTAATAAAACAAGTTGTTTTACTCACCCATAGCACTTTGGTGTCATATGGAGCATTTCCGGAGATGTTTTAGATTTGCGGTTAGCCTAGCGCGACTTCTAGCCATAGCTCGGGGCATTTAATATATTCCCCGAGCATGTAATATGCCCCGTGCGGTCTCCAAATAACACAAACTTTAGCACTTTTCAAATCATAGAAGCCCGATGTCTTAGTCTACGATTTCGTTTGAAGCAATCCGAGATTTATCCATAGTTTACAGCTTTGCGTTTCATGTTTGGGTCCCGGGAGCTGAGAGCACACTCCGCACATGCGCACTGGCCTCCTCATCTACTCGAAACTATGGCTAAATCTCGGATTACAGGCCACTTTTGACCACATGAAATCGTAGACTAAGACATCGAGCTTCTATGATTTGAAAAGTACTAAAGTTTGTGTTATTTGGAGACCGCAAACATATGCCCCGAGAACTCACATTATGGGGATCGCAAATCTAAAAACATCTCTGGAAGTGCTCCATATGACACCAAAGTGCTATGGGTGAGTAAAACAACTTGTTTTATTACCGAAATAAGGCTCAGATTGTAAAAAAAACGTTACTTTTCCTTTAATAATTCTATACTTTATGTCTAATTTAATTAGGCTCTACGTGGTTATGGACTGTCAGCGTCTTTGCTCTGTGTGTCGTTTCATAATCCGCTTTCTGTGCCACTCTGTCCTCCTCCTCCACGCACAAAGCAGCACCCCACGACCCGCGGACACCGAGGCACGCGTGGAGCCCCCCCCCCACTCGGACCGCGGTCAGTGTCGTTTTTCATTTGTCTCAACTCCGCTTCATTTCAATCCAATAACGCGAGGGAACAAGCGAGCCTGAAATCCGTGTTAAATCCATCATTCTTCTAGCGCTGCTGTGCGTAACTGATTTCCTGTTTGTTTTTATGGGCAGTTTTGCGCCCGGGAAATACCTGAATGTAGCTTTAAACGCAGCATTACATCTTAAATAAACAGCACAGAACCCAAACATGTGCGCTACACATGTCCAAATAACCCAATCGCGTCGGAGTGGTCGTGCGTAAAAATGCGTGAAAATCCAAGCTGGCGTTTGTTGTCATTTTTTTTTTGTTTTTTTTTTTTTGCAACGGCTCAGGATAAGGAATATGGTGCGCAGCCCAGAGGATCTGCACCAGTATTACCAGGAAATACCGCCACATTACTCCAAATTAGCGCATCTTAATTGGCAGTTTCCCCCGGGATCATAAACCCAGATTTGGAGGAGATGGACAGACGAACAAATGCGGTCGCTCACGGTGAGGACGAATCTTTCGCAAACAAGCCATACAACTGTATTTTGTGGCTGTACAAGACATGTTTGTGCGAATTTCACGTATAAAATGTTATAACTGATAAAGTTGACGCGAGGTGTTCTGTCGTGTAATTGTTCCAAGCGCGTAAAACCGAGGTATTACTTGAAAAACCAGCATGTGCACATCATTATATTGAAGCAGGAGATGAGACTGACCTGAGATAGACGCGTGTCGAGTCAAACTTTAAGTCCACACTTTGCTTCCTTTGCTTGTTTCCACCTCTCCGGAGTGTTGCTGTTGGGAGATGCTCGCCTCTTCCTTCGCCAAACACGAGAATGCGACCGGCCCCGTTTGGAAGAGAAACTACGATCCCCTACGTAACCCTCTGCTCGGTGCGCGCGCTCTCTCTCTTCTCTCTCTCTCTCTCTCTCTCTCTCTCTCTCTCTCTCTCTCTCTCTCTCTCTCTCTCTCTCTCTCTCTCTCTCCCTCTCTTTTCTCTCCTTTGGTGTGAGAGGAGGAGAGAGAGAGAGGTTAGGAGGCGGATACGCACGGTCGGTCGCTTTTGGACCGTTTTGCTCCAGGCAGTGTCGGTATCTTTCGCACACAGAGCGACACTCGGCTGGTCTGATGAAGCTCTTGTGTGATTCATGATATTCCGCATTTGTATATTTGATATGACTGATACCAGCACTGATCACTGTCCGCGCGCTGAACAATCCTAAATGAGCCTCAGTGCTGCTGCTACGACTACTACTACTACTACTACTACTACTACTACTACTACTACTACTACTACTACTACTACTACTACTACTACTACTACTGCTACTACTACTACTGTTACTGCTACTATTGCTACTGCTGCTACTACTACTACTACTACTACTACTACTACTACTACTACTACTACTACTACTACTACTGTTACTGCTACTGCTACTACTACTACTACTGTTACTGCTACTACTGCTACTACTACTACTACTACTACTACTACTACTACTACTACTACTACTACTACTACTACTGCTACTACTACTACTGTTACTGCTACTATTGCTACTGCTGCTACTACTACTACTACTACTACTACTACTACTACTACTACTACTACTACTACTACTGTTACTGCTACTGCTACTACTACTACTACTGTTACTGCTACTACTGCTACTACTACTACTACTACTGTTACTGCTACTACTGCTACTGCTACTACTGCTACTACTACTGCTACTACTACTACTACTACTACTACTACTGTTACTGCTACTACTGCTACTGCTACTACTACTACTACTACTGTTACTACTACTGCTGCTACTGCTACTACTACTACTACTACTACTACTGTTACTACTACTGCTGCTACTACTACTGTTACTACTACTACTGTTACTGCTACTGTTACTACTACTACTACTACTGTTACTACTACTGTTACTACTACTACTACTGTTACTACTACTACTGTTACTACTACTACTGTTACTACTGCTACTACTGTTACTGCTACTACTACTGTTACTGCTACTACTACTGTTACTACTACTACTACTGTTACTGCTACTACTACTGTTACTACTACTACTGTTACTACTACTATTACTGTTACTACTACTGTTACTACTACTACTGTTACTACTACTATTACTACTACTACTACTGTTACTACTACTGTTACTACTACTGTTACTACTACTGTTACTACTACTACTACTGTTACTACTACTGTTACTACTACTACTGTTACTACTACTACTACTGTTACTGCTACTACTAATACTAATACTAATACTACTACTACTACTGTTACTACTACTACTACTACTGTTACTACTACTACTGTTACTACTACTGTTACTACTACTACTACTGTTACTGCTACTACTGTTACTACTACTATTACTACTACTACTACTGTTACTACTACTACTACTACTGTTACTACTACTACTGTTACTACTACTGTTACTACTACTACTACTGTTACTGCTACTACTAATACTAATACTAATACTACTACTACTACTACTGTTACTACTACTGTTACTACTACTACTACTGTTACTGCTACTACTAATACTAATACTAATACTACTGCTACTACTACTACTACTGCTACTACTGTTACTGCTACTACTAATACTAATACTAATACTACTAATACTAATACTAATACTGCTACTACTACAGTTAGCCTCAGACAATCAGCATACAAATTGAGTTACCAGATCTTCATGTTTATTTAATGTCTATTAATTGTTAAACTTAAAGTGTTGAAAATGTGTGATGTTGTTGAATTAAGTCCCCTCAGAGTCATGTCTAAAGCAAAGTGCAGAGTGTCACCTGTAAATATTCAAATACTGTTTGAGATGAGAACAAGAACTACAATTTAAAAGGAACCTACATGATTAAAAAACCCAGATTCAGAACCGAGGTTATGGAGCGAAGCGTTGAATGTATTGAAATGTTTTATAGTCAGTGTTAATGTCTGGAAAAGAGGGGGCAGATAACATAAGATTCCTCTTCTTTCTGCTCCTTTCATTCAATTTTTTGTATTGCTATCACACTGTTCATGTCTTATACTTTATGAATGAAAAAAAAAACACTAAAAAAAAATCATAATAAAAAGACCAGAATGAAACGACCTCTTTCTTACCTTTGCAACCCTGAGTCCCACAGGTCTGGCCCATGTTGCCGTAGTGTCGTTGAGCAAAGCACCTGTCTTCACCTGTCCCTGGTTTAGAAAAGACTCCTGTGTGACCAGCCACTGTTTACAGAGACACTGCCCTTCTGTAAAACTAGAAACTGGACCAACTGGAACTAACTGTCGTCACATTAAAGTTGATCTAATCTTTTTCACTTTTTTTCACCTGTACTTTTTATTATTCATATACATATAATTTAGTATAATTTTTGAAGTTTTTAAAGCCCCAGTGTGTAGGATTCGTGGCGCATAGGTGGATGGTGCTATTGCACTTTCTGTTGTATCTACGGCAGACCTCGAGGGTCACCCGGGCGCGCGCAAGAGCCGCGCGCCGCTACTGTATAAATGAAACGGGTCCCGTTTTTTTTTTTTTTCTCATGAAAACACACATTCCCGATCATGTACCATGACATTCTACACATCAAATGAAACCTTACAGTCTCCTCTTTTTGACTATGCAATTCATTTCTGCAAAACAATCACTCCCCGAGCACATGGGGCTTTTATACGGAAAAGCACAAAACGAGGTTAGCTTACCTTAGAATGCTTTGCACAGGTCAAACTCTGTATTTCACCATAAACTTGCTCTCAATTTGTCCGTAAGGATCCAGCAAATAAAATCCAGTAAAACAATTTAGTCCAAAACACGTGTTAGATCCATTACGACGTCTGATCCGGCAGCATGCTTGTGTTGTTTACCCAAAACCACGAGCCTTGCTGAAGGCGAAGGCGGAGCCCAAATGTCCTTCTGCGGCTCTCGTATTCAAAATGGCTGCCTCTGCATGGGGAAGATCCCCCTTTTATGTGACTATATCTAAGTCCAAAAGAATACTTTGATTTCATGATGGAAGTGAAAAGGCTTGGAAAACAATGTATTTTTGAATGGGTATCTTCAATTTCAGTAATTAACGGGTAAAAATCTTACACACTGTCCCTTTAAAGATGCACCATGATCTGGTTTTAAAGAGGACCGTTTTTTTTTGGACCGTTTTGCTCCAGGCAGTCTTGGTATCTTTTGCAAACATCAAGACTCAGCTGGTCTATCTTGGCTTTGATTAATAATATTACGCAGTGAAACTTTAGATTTGAGATTTAGACAGACTAATAATAAAGGATTACTCAAACACATGTGAATGAAACAAAACAACTCCAGGTGTGTTTTGAGGAGGTAACAAGAGTGTAACACGCCTTAAAGTTCACAGGAGTCAATTTTACGTGATATAAGACCTTTAAGTTCACAATGATCCCTTCTGCTTCCATTGTATCACTGGGCAAGACACTTCACCCAAATTGCTTGAATGAATTTGGTGTAATAAGGCTTATTTGGTGACAGTCAGAGCAGAGAACTTAAAGAGACTGAATTTCTGAGTAAAATATTGCATTTTTATTGTGTGTTTTTTTCCTACCCTTTTTGGATATATTTTCAACGTAATCAAATGCAGCTCAATAATGTTAACAACTATTGATCTACACACATGAATTCCTGGAGCTGCATGATAAGAATAATTTAATTGTTTTGGGTTTCTAATGAAAGCGGTGCCTGTGTGAACATCAGCTGCAGATTCTTTTGAGCTCCGTGACCTCTCACCTTTGACCCTGAAAGTGGCAGTGACCCCCTGACCTCAGGGCAAACAGGGTCCACCCATAACACGTCTCTTTTGTTTTACCAGACACTCTTTTGTGAACATCAGAGGTTCTGCTGCTACTACTACTGCTGCAACTATTACGCCTGGTACTACAGTGGTACCTCACCTCACGAATGACCCACCAAACGAAAATTTCAAGTTACAAAACGCCTTCACGGTAAATTTTTACGAAAGAAAATTCAAGTTACGAAACGCAAAATCTCAAAAATTCAAATAATGCGCGCTCAGCCACACACATTATACGCTTTTCTCAGACTGGATTTAAACTTTTCTCACATTTGTCTCTCGTTTAAACACTCAAACTTTCATAGATTTTCAACAAAATTATTAATAGTGAAGTGTGGGGGGAAGGGGGAGGGGGGAGAAGACTGCGCTCTGACACGTGTGTGATAGCGCAGCATGACCCGGCGCGGAGCTGACAGCAGGTCTAGACCAAGGTCTAAACCTGGACTGGACCAGGACTAAACCAGGACTAGACCAGGTGGATTAAAGCAGCGAGGAGGGGACTGCACGCAGTCTGAGCGCATGAACGCATGAACAAGACCCATGCAAGAGGCACGGTGGTCTAGACCTCCTCTAGACCTGACCAGGTCTAGAGGAGGTCTAGAGGAGCCGCGGTGGGCTGGACTAAACCTGGACTAAACCAGGAGGAGCCCGCGGCTCTTGCATGGGTCTCGTTCATGCGTTCATGCGCTCAGACTGCGTGCAGTCCCCTCCTCGCTGCTTTAATCCACCTGGTCTAGTCCTGGTTTAGTCCTGGTTTAGTCCAGGCTTAGTCCTGGTTTAGTCCTGGTTTAGTCCTGGTCCAGTCCAGGTTTAGACCTTGGTCTAGACCTGCTGTCAGCTCCGCGCCGGGTCATGCTGCGCTATCACACGTGTCAGAGCGCAGCCCCCCCCCCCCCCCCCCCCCCCCCACACACACACACACACACACACACTTCACTATTAATACATTTTGTTGAAAATCTATGAAAGTTTGAGTGTTTAAACGAGAGACAAATGTGAGAAACACACAGAACACAATGTTACACTATAAAAAAAGTTACACTATAAAAAAAAAAAACCTTGGATTGGGGCCTTGGAACGAATCAGGCTTTTTCCATTGAAATAGATACTCAACTTACGAATTTTTCACCACTTCTGGAACGAATTAATTTCGTAAGGTGAGGTACCACTGTACTACTGTTACTGCTTCTACTATTACATCTACTCCTGTTACTACCATTTCTACGATAACTTGTAACTGCTACTGACATTAGAGTATCCAGTATCTAGCCACCATATCTGCTCTTTCACTTTGTAAAAGCTATGACAGCTGCTACTAATATTACAACTACTACAACTACAACAGACACTACTACTACTGCTACTAACACTACTACTACTGAAGATGATAACGTTGCCAGTAAAATGCTGGTAAAATATTACATTCTACATCTGTACTTAATGGCAGCCTTAATGTAAATAAAACTGAGACATAGAATTTTACTTCTACTGATAAAAATACTACTAAAAATACTGTATATCTTTGTTACGGGTACTTGGGAGAGGTACAAAATGGAAAATTTCATTGCACAATACGGACACTTTTCTTCTAATAGGCAATTTGGCCAATACTTCGTCTTCTACTACTACTACTACTGCTACTACTACTACTACTACTACTGCTACTGCTACTACTACTACTACTATCTACAGACAATTAGCATACAAACTGAGTTACCAGATCTTCACATGTTTATTTAATGTCTATCAATAAACTATTAAGACCAGAATGAAACGACCTCTTTCTTACCTTTGCAGCCCTGAGTCCCACAGGTCTGGCCCATGTTGCCGTAGTGTCGTTGAGCAAAGCACCTGTCTTCACCTGTCCCTGGTTTAGAAAAGACTCCTGTGTGACCAGCCCCTGTTTACAGAGACACTGCCCTTCTGTAAAACTAGAAACTGGACCAACTGGAACTAACTGACGTCACATTAAAGTTGATCTAATCTTTTTCACTTTTTTTCACCTGTACTTTTTATTATTCATTTACATATAATTTTGTATAATTTTTGAAGTTTTTAAAGATGAATCATGATATGGTTTTAAAGAGTTTTAAAGAGGTTTTAAAGTTTTCTGTTTCAGAGGATTGAGTGTAAATATGCAGGTTTGTGCGTTAAACGTGTGAATGAAACAAAACACAACTCCAGGTACGTTTGTGATGAGGAAACATTATAACACAGATCAGAAAATAGTGTAATATGGGCCCTTTTGTGCAGGGGCGTTCTTTGACGGGGTCCACCTGGGCAATTGCCCCTAGCACCATCGCGGGGAGGGCGGCGAAGAAGAAAAAAAACAAAACAAAAAAACGGTGCGGAGCGCCCGCGCGCGGCGCACAGAGGCGCGGAGCAAGGATCCACGCAGATCCTTGTGCGGGGTGGGGGGCTGGTGCTGGCTCGTGAAGACAGAAGACAGTGAAGACAGAAGACAGTGAAGACAGAAGACAGTGAAGACAGAAGACAGTGAAGACAGTTATGTGAAGACAGAGTAGCGCGAAATGGTTCAGGTAGGACAGTCTGACTCTGACCTCTCGCACAGTACAGAGTTTGTTTTAGGGGGAGGGGCCAGGGGGGTAATCATTCGGATTTCGGTCAGTGTCTTGAGGAGGTCACGGTGTACAGTATGACAAAACAGTCGCGGTGATGGACCGAAAAAGATTGAAGCCATCAGGTGCCCAATTTAGAAAGAAACGGAAAGAAGAGGAGGAAAAGCGAGCAAAAGAAAAAGGTATGCTATCGACTAGTCTTCAAGTTTGACTTCATGATGATGATGTTGTATTAGTTAAACTCCCCTGATGTGATTGTTGATGCATGTTTGTCCTTCCCCCAAGCACGAAAATGTTGCTATCATCATTACTTGGGTTAACGAAGGCATAAGCTATATACATGGTCGTTCAAACATTTATCGTGTCCTATGGCGCTTAGCTACAGGGAAGAGTTGTTGGCGAACGTCGACGAAATGTTTTTTTGTTTTTTTTTGCTGGAGTGCACTTTTGCTGCCTACATGGCTATAATGTGAAATAATTGCGCCTTTGGTCTTTTTTATATTTTTATGTTATGTAGTTGGGGGGGGGGCAAGAGTGGCTTTCGCTCAGGGCGCAAATCACTCTAGGAACGCCACTGCTTTTGTGCAATACTGTGGAACATTCCCTGTAAAAGCAAAAACGTCATGAAGATAAGCAGGTGGCACATCCTCTGTCAGAAATGTTTCATTGTGTTTTATGTTTTGTGTTTAATTGCAAATAAACTGTTGTTGGCGAGAGTTACAAAACACCAATCTCCATCCAGTTACTCTTCCGTTGTTGGATATTTCCTTCAGTCTTCTTGGCTCGAGTTTGTTTTACAGCAAATTAAATAATGTTGTTTTTACAGTTGCGTTCCGCTGCCAAGAAACCCATTACAGATCTGGCAGTTTTGCACAGTACCAAACAGTGTAATGTGCTTTTAAACAAGGGAACAAAACTTGCTTTAAGTGGAACTAATATTTACACACATTTTAGGAGTTAAATTTTGTGTCCTGTATTACACAAAATTGACTTTTGTGATCTTTAAGTCATGTTATAATGCTGTTGCCTCCTCAAAAACATGGCTGGGGTTGTGTTTTTGTTTCATTCTCACATGTTTGAGTAACCGTTTATTATTGGTCTGTCTACATCAGTGTTTTTCAACCTTTTTTTGAGTCAAGGTACATTTTTTTTCATTCAACCACGAACCAAAAATGTTTAAAATGATACTCTGTAGTCGCCTAATAATTCAATATAGTCATTCTTATCAAAGTGTCTTGAATAGGAATCAAATAAACACAAAAGCAAAGGGTGTTTTGTTTGGAAGAGGCGTTTAAGTTTGCTTGGTACCATAGCACTGTTGGATAGCTTTTCACCACACACCAAGCACAACGGAGTCGGCGTCATTGCATCCCTGGTGAAAGTAAATAGGATAGATTTTAAAGTTATTTTACTGGTTTTTAAACGTCTTAATGGTCTTGGGCCTTCTTATTTTTCAGAGCTGCTTTTCCCTTACGAACCTTCACGGGCCCTGTGCTCCTCCGGCAGCTCCTGGTCATTCCCAAGGTCAGGACACAGACTCACGGAGAGGCGCCTTTTCAGTTCTACGGCCCTCGTCT
This sequence comes from Paratrypauchen microcephalus, assembly GCA_036785185.1. Taxonomy (NCBI): domain Eukaryota; kingdom Metazoa; phylum Chordata; class Actinopteri; order Gobiiformes; family Gobiidae; genus Paratrypauchen; species Paratrypauchen microcephalus. Next base: position 2,151,505 of record JAVJIX010000036.1, read on the forward strand.
ATGGAACTGCCGGAGGAGCTCAGGGCTGCAAAGAACGTTCATGTTTTTAAGAGTGGGCTCAAGACTCACCTGTTTAGCTTGGCCTTTGACTGACTTCGGTCGTCTGTTTGCTTGTCTTTTGTTTGTTTGTCCATCTGTTTGTTGTTTGTTCGCCTGCTTGTTCCGTCTGTTTGCTTGTTTGTCCGTTTGTTTGTTTGTCTGTTCATCTGTTTGTTTGTTTTTTTCCCTCTGGCGGCACGGTGGCTGAGTGGCTAGCACTCACGCTTCACAGCAAGAAGGTTCGGGTTGCCCGGGCCTTTCTGTGTGGAGTTTGCATGTTCTCCCCGTGTCTGGGTGGGTTTCCTCCGGGCACTCCGGTTTCCCCCATCAACCTAAACATGTGCCATAGGTAAAATCCTCCAGCTTAGGTCCTGACCAAAGCCTAAATAACAAAACAAATTATGGGAATGGTCCCCGGGTCAAATATAGAAACAACTCCTCCTGTGCGAGATCAATAAAGGTCAATCTTCTAATCCTTGACCACTGTAAGGCGCTTTGTGCTACAATTTTGTATGAAAAGCACTTTATAAATATTGTTTGATTGATTGATTGATAAATCCAAATGAAAGGTAACTCTCGCTGTATTGCCTCGATCTCACCGTATTTGCCTTCTTTTGACTTCCACTCATCCTAGGGCCAAATCTGGGTTCGAATTTTGTCCAGGGCCCAGTTCGGAGTTAGCATTTTTTCTTTTCAAAAACCACAATGGCGTCACCGCTCCCTGTCACGTTCACGCATCACTAACCTGGATAACTCATGTGTAGTACAGGACTTGTTTGCACAAATTTTTGCCCTATTTTTTATACTGGGTTGTAAATATCCAGCTGTGTTGTATATATCTTTAATGTCTACTTACATTTTTCTGCGCTGAAGTGAGATGTTTTCGATCTCATTGTGAGTATGTATGATGTAAATTGTACATGTGAATAGTGACAGTAAAAGAAGAAGAAGAAGAAGAAGTGACTTCATTGATCTCACACTGGAGAAATTCTTCTCTGCATTTTAACCCATCCTATATATATATATACATATATTAGGAGCAGTGGGCAGCACACATTAGGGCGCCCGGGGACCATCTCCATGATCTTCTTGCTTCGGTTTGGTCAGGACCTAAGCTGGAGGTACCTATGGTGCATGTTTTGGGTTGATGGGGGAAACCGGAGTGCCCGGAGGAAACCCATCCAGAAGGCATTCTATTCTATTCTATTCTATTCTATTCCAGGGCTCTCAAGTCTCAAGCATTGAGAGTGTGACACACGCAATTCGACGTGTTCACACGCTCACACGCCACACATGGTATTTCTCACGCTGAATTTTTTTTGTTTTTTGTTTTTTTTTTGTACCCAGAAAATCGGTCTGTGTGGCTCAGTTTATGCAGCACCGCGCGTTTTCAGCAAAAAAAAAACTCCCCCCCCTCCTCCTCGCCCCGCTCCCCGGAAAAAAAATCTCAGTTAGCGGGTGTCCCTGTGTCTCCTCCTCTGTCTCCCCCGCTGTCTCCTCCTCTCCCCCGGTCTGTCAGCGGACCCTCAGCCCGCGGTGAGCCGGGAAAGGCGCTCGGAGCCCGGTGTACTGTACCGGCTGTGCTGCGGACACACGGAGCGACCTGCAGCTCCGAACAGGTGAGTCACTCCCCGGACCGGTCCTGGTTTGGTCCTGATCTAGTCCTGGTTTAGTCCTTGTTTAGTCCTGGTTTAGTCTTGGTCTAGTCCTGGTTTAGTCTTGGTTTGGTTTAGTCCTGGTTTAGTCTTTGTTTAGTCCTGGTTTAGTCTTTGTTTAGTCCTGGTTTAGTCTTGGTTTAGTCCTGGTTTAGTCTTTGTTTAGTCCTGGTTTAGTCTTGGTTTAGTCCTGGTTTAGTCTTTGTTTAGTCCTGGTTTAGTCTTGGTTTAGTCCTGGTTTAGTCTTTGTTTAGTCCTGGTTTAGTCTTGGTTTAGTCCTGGCTTAGTCCTGGCTTAGTCTTGGTTTAGTCCTGGCTTAGTCTTGGTTTAGTCCTGGCTTGGTCTTGGTTTAGTCCTGGTTTAGTCTTGGTTTAGTCCTGGCTTAGTCTTGGTATTCTATGTAGATGAATTTTTGTAATCAATAGGTATCCGATATTTGGCCTACAGCTGTAGCCAATAACAGATATTTCCTGTTTAAATTGACACATTTATTAAAGTTCCTCCTCGGAAAAAATTGTTCACTCGCACCCCCCGCTCCTCGGAAATTACGCAGTCTCACGCACGACCCCGCTCAAAACTTGAGAGCCCTGCTATTCACTAATTCTCTTGTCTCAATGTACAATGCAATTCTCTCCCTGCTGCCATCTAGTGATACAGGAGTATTACATGATTACACTGCCAGTCACTACTACGGCAGATGGAGATGCAGACCACTGATTTAGACCACCTAATTGGTCTAAAACAGTGGTTGAAAAACTTTGGTCTACATCTCCAAAGCTCAAAACGCTCTGTTCCACCTTGTGATGTCAGGACTGGAAATGTGTTCTAGTGAAGGTGTATGGAGTTTAAAAACACAGTGGTGCACTTCTTGTATCGCCACATGACATCACAAGGTGGAGCAGAGTGTTTTCAGTCTGAGAGAAGAGCTCAGCTGAAACATGCAGGGTTTGTGTGTTAAACGTGTGTGAATGAAACAAAACACAACTCCAGGTCTGTTTGTGATGAAGAAAGAAGATTATAACAGAGATCAGAAAATAGTGTCAAATGGGCCCTTTAAAGTCCTGCATATCATCGTATAGCACTTTTCTGTATCAGTTTTGTGCTTTGGTATCTGCTGTTGTCTCACCATCGTTGGTTTTATGTGTGTGTTATTGTAGTTGTGCTTCCATTGTTGGTATTTTTGTGCTTACCATTGCTGGTGTGTTTACTTGTTGCCGTCTTTAAATGTTCCTGATAGAAACACCTTATGTGCAATTTATTGTCCCTGATCAAAACGATTTTTTTTGTACAAGAATGGAATTTGCCTTTGGTTTGTTTTTGTCTTTTTCAACTGAACTGACAAGGAATCTAAATCAATAATTTAAAGGGACAGTGTGTAAGATTTTTACCCGTTAATTACTGAAATTGAAGATACCCATTCAAAAATACATTGTTTTCCAAGCCTTTTCACTTCCATCATGAAATCAAAGTATTCTTTTGGACTTAGATATAGTCACATAAAAGGGGGATCTTCCCCATGCAGAGGCAGCCATTTTGAATACGAGAGCCGCAGAAGGACATTTGGGCTCCGCCTTCGCCTTCGGCAAGGCTCGTGGTTTTGGGTAAACAACACAAGCATGCTGCCGGATCAGACGTCGTAATGGATCTAACACGTGTTTTGGACTAAATTGTTTTACTGGATTTTATTCGCTGGATCCTTACGGACAAATTGAGAGCAAGTTTATGGTGAAATACAGAGTTTGACCTGTGCAAAGCATTCTAAGGTAAGCTAACCTCGTTTTGTGCTTTTCCGTATAAAAGCCCCATGTGCTCGGGGAGTGATTGTTTTGCAGGGAAATGAATTGCATAGTCAAAAAGAGGAGACTGTAAGGTTTCATTTGATGTGTAGAGTGTCATGGTACATGATCGGGAATGTGTGTTTTCATGTGAAAAGAAAAAAAAAACAACAACCCGGGAACGCGTTTTATTTATACAGTAGTGTCGTGCGCCCGGGTGACCCTCGAGGTCTGCCGTAGCTAAAACAGAAAGTGCAATAGCACCATCCACCTATGTGCCAGGAATCCTACACACTGGGGCTTTAAGTTATGTTTTGGAAGACAGGGGTGGGATTCAATAAGTTTTCTTATTCCCACTCCATTTTGAGCAAAAAACAAATGTATTTGTCTGTATATTGGTTACATGTATTTATTTCCTTGTGTTGACCTGCTCGAAATGAATAAATGAATGAATGATGACTTCATTTGCTTAACTGTGTCAGCAATGTTATGAATCTGCATGATGTACTAGTATTTAGATTCCATTTCTTCACAACAAATCTTTTAAAATTATGCCAAGAGAAACTGAGAAAAGTATTTATTACACAGAAAATCTAAAATATTCATTATTTAACAAGATAGATTTTCAAACACATATTTTGAAATTATCCACCGACTTGTTGAACTCACATGTGGCAGTTTGTCGCTGTAATATCACGTGCATTTCCACTAGGGGGCGGTATAGTGTGGGGTGGGTAAAGAGACATATGTGGAACAATTCAAATAAACTACTGTGTGTTCCAGGTTCAGAAGTTTGTGGCAGGCAGGTCTGTCACGTCCTGAAAAACAAAGAAGGATCGAAAAAGGGCAGAAAAGAATTAGATGAAGATTAGGAACTTTTCTGGTGGAGGGTCCTTCAAATGCGTTTCTCCATGGAGATGTTATATTGCTTTGTCTGGAAAGTTTCACAGTATGGCATTAAACCTTTCTATCTCCATGGAGACCAAACCAGACCAAGTTACAGGTCAGATCTGTGGAGAGGCGACCCCGCTCACAGTCACAATGTCTGTTTTTCTACAGATTTTTGAGCTAACATGAAATTGAATTTATATATTCTTTCTTTCTTTCTTTCGTATTCTACCTATCTATCTATCTATCTATCTATCTATTTATCTATCTACAGTATTCTATCTATCTCTCTATCTATCTATCTATCTATCTATTTATCTATCTACAGTATTCTATCTATCTCTCTATCTATCTATCTATCTATTTATCTATCTACAGTATTCTATCTATCTCTCTATCTATCTATCTATCTATCTATCTACAGTATTCTATCTATCTCTCTATCTATCTATCTATCTATCTATTTATCTATCTACAGTATTCTATCTATCTCTCTATCTATCTATCTATCTATCTATCTATCTATCTATCTACAGTATTCTTTCTATCTATCTATTCTTTCTTTCTATTTTATTCTATCTATCTATCTTTCATTTCTTTCTATCTATCTATCTATTCTTTCTTTCTTTCTATTTTATTCTATCTATCTATCTATCTACAGTATTCTTTCTTTCTATCTATCTATCTATCTATCTATCTATCCTTTCTTTCTTTCTATTTTATTCTATCTATTTTATTCTATCTATCTTTCATTTCTATCTATCTATCTATCTATTCTTTCTATTTTATTCTATCTATCTATCTTTCATTTCTTTCTATCTATCTATCTATCTATCTATTCTTTCTTTCTTTCTATTTTATTCTATCTATCTATCTATCTATCTATCTACAGTATTCTTTCTTTCTATCTATCTATCTATCTATCCTTTCTTTCTTTCTTTCTTTCTATTTTATTCTATCTATTTTATTCTGTCTATCTTTCATTTCTATCTATCTATCTATTCTTTCTTTCTTTCTATTTTATTCTATCTATTTTATTCTGTCTATCTTTCATTTCTATCTATCTATCTATCTATCTATCTATCTATTCTTTCTTTCTTTCTTTCTTTCTATTTTATTCTATCTATCTATCTATCTATCTATCTATTCTTTCTTTCTATTTTATTCTATCTATCTATCTTTCATTTCTTTCTATCTATCTATCTATCTATTCTTTCTTTCTTTCTTTCTTTCTATTTTATTCTATCTATCTATCTATCTATCCTTTCTTTCTTTCTTTCTTTCTTTCTATTTTATTCTATCTATTTTATTCTGTCTATCTTTCATTTCTATCTATCTATCTATCTATCTATCTATTTATTCTTTCTTTCTTTCTATTTTATTCTATCTATCTATCTATTCTTTCTTTCTCTTTCTTTCTTTCTATTTTATTCTATCTATTTTATTCTGTCTATCTTTCATTTCTATCTATCTATCTATCTACACCTGTAACTGACTAAATGAAAAGCAGATCTGTTTAATGTCACACTGTGGGACATTCCAGGCAGAGCGATGACATCTCCATAGAAACAAGCAGGTGATGGACCCCCCGCCAAAAGGTTACACAGTGCACCTTTAAGATCTGCTTTCAGTTGTCTACTCAAAAGAACATTTCTGGATGCATTATTAAATGGACATAGAAAGTTAAAACCATACTTCGGAACATTGCCGATGGAGATTATAGCCTAAGAAACAATGTTACCATGGAAACAAGCAGAAACGCATGAGTCATAAACATTTATACAACCCAATGTCCTGTCAAAATATCATCATATTTATATCATCACTGTTTTTCCTCACAAACCCTTGTATATAACTGAGGTATACTGTATTTATATTACTATATTTTTTATTTTATTTGTGCATTTACATTTATACTATAATTATGCCTTATTTGACACCAGTTTCTTGATGTTTTTCCTACTTATTTAGAATTTATTATTGCCATTTATATTTTTTCTTTGTTTTAATACTAGATTGTGATGTGTGATACTGTGTCTGAGTCATTTCCCTTGTGGGTCAATAGTTTGTCTAAGTCTAAGTCTAATCTACAAAACATATACTTGCCATGTCCTGATGGTGGCGCTCTTTCACACATGAATGCTGGCAATGCAGAACGGCGTCGTGAATCGAAGAAAACACACAGCACTTTGTCACTTTCTCACAGAAGAATCCGCAAGTCTCCAAGTTATGCACCACTCCAGCTGAAAACAAAACAAGTTTCGGTTAGAGAGTTTTCAGACTACAATCAGCATCTCTACATGTATTACAGCCATTCCATTCCAGCGTCTGTTGAATTCCAACACAAACACAAAGCTGAGCTACTTCAGTTCTTGCACCAGGAGTGGAATAAAGTCACCCAAGAACAATGTGAAAGACTTGTGGAGAGCATGTCAAGACGCATGAAAGCTGTGATTAAACATAAGGGTTATTGCACCAAATATTGATTTCTGAAGATCCCATGACATGGTGCTTCTTGATGCTTTTATATGGCTCCTTAATGGTTCCCTAATACTGTAAATGAATCCTTCTTCAAAATCAACACTCAGTGCATGAGAAAGACCCATGTACACAGGCAGAGTCATAAATATGTCTCTGAAACACTTTATTCTGGGCGTTGTTGCTTGAATGCAAATGAGGAGGACAGAGATAGGCCAGTGCAGCAGGTGGGGGTGGGGGGGCATACTCTCTGCTGTTTCTTCGTTTAGTGGTGCGTTGGTGCGCTGGCTTCACTTCCGCGTTTTATCGCAGAGGAAGATATAAGACGATTTCCAATGAAAAATAAACACATTTCCACAGAAAATAAAATTAAACCACTGCTGTTTCAGAGGTTCGGAGGCTCGGATAAAGGACATCCGAGCCTGGAAACACTCTCACGTCTCCAGGCAAATAAAAAACGCATCTCGCATTGCGTAGCTCGTTCGCGGTCTAAACTCTCTGGGCGTGAGTTACAGAGACGGTGGGTAGACATCCAGACGTGGGGTGGAACTGCATTTGCATTTTTACTTGAGTGTGACGTCATAAATTTTCCTTGTTCGGAATTGCCCGTTTGGGCTGTCTTTTTTTCAAACGCAGAAAAGGATCACAGATGCTCAGTTTACACATTTCACAACTTTTAGCCATGAAGGGGGCCCTAAACAGGGTAGGGGAGCTCACATTAATGTTCAAAAACCTCAGAAAGTGAAAATTTCATGCCATGGGACCTTTAAGTGTAAACATTAGTATTATGTTGTTTTAAAATGAATTTGATCTTGTTTCTTTGCATTGTTTGAGCTCTGAAAACATGGATCTTTTTTGTTATTTTGACCATTTGTCATTTTCTGCAAATAAATGCTCTAAACGATAATGTTTTTATTTGGAATTTGGGGGAAATGTTGTCAGTAGTTTATAGACTCAAACAAAAATGTAGTAAGTAGTAAAATCAGAAAAACTGATCATTTTGCAATGGTCTCTTATTTTTTTTCCAGAGCTGTATCTCAACACTTTTTGGCAGTGTTTGCTAATGTGTACATTGTGTCACCATGGTAACTGATGGATATTCTGCCATAGAGATACATGTAGAACACCCCCAGTACAATGTCACTGCAAAGTATCAATTATTGTCCAGTACTGTAAAGCACTTTGGTTGCTGTATAAATAATGTTGACCTTGAGCTATTTTTGATGTGTTATAATGTTGTTTCCACCTTCTGATGTCATGTGGTAGTGCTCCACTGTGTTTTCAAACTCCATACACGTTCACTAGTATCATTTGGATCATTTCAGCCCTGGAATTGCCAATCTTCACTGAACAAATGGTAAAAAGTGAACTGTTAACTGGAAAACTACCACTTCATGACATCACAAGGTGGAACAGAGCATTTTGAGGTTTGGAGATGTAGACAGACTAATAATAAAGGATTATTCAAACATGTGAATAAACCAAAACACAACTCCAGGTCTGTTTTTGAGGAGTTGACAGCGTTATAAATGTGAGACCCACATTTACAACATTTTTGGAGGGAAAATATTAATATTGAAGGGAATATCACATTCCAAAGTCGAATCAATCAATTTTAAAGTAAGTATACAAACTGTAATATTTTTTTCTTCCATTCATAACATGTTTAGCGTTAGAAAAGTGAAATATATATATTTTTTAAAAGTATAATACACATGATTTAGAGTGATTTATGTAAATGTTGCAAAAACGCAACACTGGGTTACAAAGGGTGCCCCGGTTCTATATTTAAAAAAGTGTTTTCTCAATTAAATTAGTTCATTTTAAAATATGTTTTGATTTTATGGAGTGAGCAAAGACTAATACAAAGTTGGCTTTTATTAAATGTGAAGTTGTAATATTGGTAACCACTAAAGCCCACTGATGCAAATTAAAAACATTTCATCATAAAAAAAAACAAAAACAAACTAATTATTTTCTGCATTACAGGCTAAAGCCCTATTCGGACGGGATTAGTTTTATGGGGTGACATGGGGTGAAGTAATAATTACCAGGGAATTTAGTCCTGTCTGAACGCGCCATGTCCGTAAACATAACGGAGTATGTCTGTGAAATTTACAGCGAGTTTCACCTTCTGTAAAACGATCTGGGGGAATTACCACAGGTAATATTAACCCCGTGAGAATGCGACCCTCGGTAAAGATGTAATATTTCGTCACATCCGTTTAAAGAAAGAATTTACCGCAATTTTCAAACACGGAGGAGCTTGAAGCGCTTTGTTTTGCCGGCAAACAAAATGATCTACCGGAACTCTCAAACAAACGCACACATCGACCAATGAAAAAGACCAAGAGGTATAAATCAGTCGTCAGAGGCATGAAACTTCTGCTTGTTTTAGGTCATGTATGCTCTATTAGTCCTGATTATGGGCAATAATTTGCATAGTTCGCTAATATTACACATAGGCTAATCATGACGTGCACGGCAACGAATACGTGACGGCAGAGCGTAAACAAACTCCTCCCATGTCAAATGAATATTACGGACATTTCTTGTCCTGTGTGAATGGGGTCATTTATATTACAGAGGTCCTGTGATAAACCCACATTACATCCCCCTGTAAAACTAATCCCGTCCGAATAGGGCTAAAGAGGTTTAAAAAAAATTTCATCCAGGAAATGAATCCTTGGGTCTCAGGGGGTTAAAGCTCATACATCATATAGGACCTTTAAAGGGACAGTGTGTAAGATTTTTACCCGTTAATTACTGAAATTGAAGATACCCATTCAAAAATACATTGTTTTCCAAGTCTTTTCACTTCCATCATGAAATCAAAGTATTCTTTTGGACTTAGATATAGTCACATAAAAGGGGGATCTTCCCCATGCAGAGGCAGCCATTTTGAATACGAGAGCCGCAGAAGGACATTTGGGCTCCGCCTTCGGCAAGGCTCGTGGTTTTGGGTAAACAACACAAGCATGCTGCCGGATCAGACGTCGTAATGGATCTAACACGTGTTTTGGACTAAATTGTTTTACTGGATTTTATTCGCTGGATCCTTACGGACAAATTGAGAGCAAGTTTATGGTGAAATACAGTTTGACCTGTGCAAAGCATTCTAAGGTAAGCTAACCTCGTTTTGTGCTTTTCCGTATAAAAGCCCCATGTGCTCGGGGAGTGATTATTGTGCAGGGAAATGAATTGCATAGTCAAAAAGAGGAGACTGTAAGGTTTCATTTGATGTGTAGAGTGTCATGGTACATGATCAGAAATGTGTGTTTTCATGAGGAAAAAAACAAAAAAAACAAAAAACGGGACCACGTTTTATTTATACAGTAGCGGCGCGCGGACCTCGAGGTCTGCCGTAGCTAAAACAGAAAGTGCAATAGCACCATCCACCTATGCGCCACGAATCCTACACACTGGGGCTTTAATGTAAATTCTCAAAATAACTCACGCTGGCAGTTGGTCAGTACCACGTCAATCCCGATTTCTCCGTAGTCCTTTTTAATCTGAAACGATATAATAAGGTCAATACTCACCTAAAGATCAAATAAAAACTGTGAATATAACACAGTTGCTATGGCGATAACAGAAAGTAAAGTACATTTTTGAGGGTCTTGACTGCGACCGTGTCCAGGAAGTTCACAGGGCTCAGATCCAGGATGATGGACCTGGGTAAAGATGGGTCTCTATCTGGTTCTACATCAATCACCGCCACCCCCTTCTCCACCCCCTTCATCTCCGTGTCCACCTGGAGAGAGGAAAGAACACAAACAAAATACATCCAGAATACATTATTTGAACTTATACGATACGAAATTGACTTTTTGAGCTTTTGATCATGTTATAATGCGTGAAAAGTCCCTCAGTCGTCCAGGTAGAATCCATGATCAAAGGAGAAGTTCAATTTGTCAACTGGACAAAGTTTGTTTGGTTGAAAACGTTTCGCCGCTCATCCGAGAGGCTTCGTCAGCTCTGGCCCTCATGCTGGTTCGACCCTGTTTATATCTAGCTGCAAGGGAGGAGCTAACTACCCTGAACAAAGCTCTGAACCTCTCCCCGCTACTCTCTTTTGTTTTACGAATTCCTCTGGCGTCTTGTATTAGCATATCTATCAGCCCGCTCACTACACTGAAACAACTCTGAAACCATCAGCTAATCTGTCTCTTTGTATTTCAAATTTCTCTGGCGTCCAATTCCCTATTCAAGACAACGACCCTCTCCACCCCTCTGCAATGGCTTGTCTGTCCTAATGATTCTTTGTTTGAGAATCGAATTATAGATGCATGAGGGCCAGAGCTGACGAAGCCTCTCGGATGAGCGGCGAAACGTTTTCAACCAAACAAACTTTGTCCAGTTGACAAATTGAACTTCTCCTTTGATCATGTTATAATGTTGTCCCTTCATCAAAAACAGCTGAAGTTTTTGGGGATTCATTCAGGCTTTTTTCATTAATCCTGTTTACAAGTTTATCTTGCGCTGAGCCTAAAAAAATGACTTCCTGAATTGTGACGTCACAGGTAGAAATCCTTTTTTTAAGTGCATAAATCATCACCAGACCTGTTCTAAGCATCGTTGTTGTTAAATTGCAATCATTAATCTACCAAGTTGCTTGAATAGTTTGCTTTAGTTTTTTTTCATGGTTCAATCCCACATCAAATCTCAAAATGGAGAACGCAGATGTGCTTTCTGTAGGGATTATTTTAAATTCTAAAACATAAAATACCCAAGAAAAGGGTACTCAAGAGCATGTTTAAAGGCTAATAAACATAAAGCGATGGGTAATTTATGTCCTTTAATGGTACCATAATAACAGCCAATTCTGTGGTGTTCAAAAAGTGTCAAACGTTGTGAACTCACTTTTGAACTCTGATAGAAAAACATAGCTCAGTTTGAATTATTACCCTGCCGACTTAGTCCTTTCTCATCCTGCCTGTCATAGGAAGCTGTCTCCACATGGATGTTTTTTTTCCTCTCTCTGACCTGCAGATCTCCGTTCTCCTTGGCCAGCTTTTTGGCCTCTTTCTGGGCTTTCTTCAGCTCTTTTTCCTCCACCCTCTGTCGTTTGGCCTCCAGTTTCCTTTTGACTGCCAAGATCTTAGTGATGTCAATCCCAGTCTGGAAAAGAAAAATAGAAAAATACGTTCATAAAAAAAACAAGACAAGATATATTATATATTATAGATATATTCATTAAAGGTGGACTATGTAACTTTTCTGATGGAGGTCCACCATTTTTATCTCTCTCTCTCTCTCTCTCTCTACTACAGTATCTCTGTCTCTCTCTCTATCCATCCATCTATCTATCTATCTATCGCATCTATCCGTTCTTTCTTTCGTTCTTTCTTTTGTTCTTTCTTTCGTTCTTTCTTTCGTTCTCTCTCTCTCTCTATCTATCTACTACAGTATCTCTGTCTCTCTCTCTCTATCCATCCATCCATCCATCTATCTATCGTATCTATCCGTTCTTTCTTTCGTTCTTTCTTTCGTTCTCTCTCTCGCTCTCTCTCTCTCTCTCTATCTATCTACTACAGTATCTCTGTCCCTCTCTCTATCCATCCATCCATCCATCCATCTATCGTATCTATCCGTTCTTTCTTTCTTTCGTTCTTTCTTTCTTTCATTCTCTCTCTCTCTCTCTCTATATATATATATATCTACTACAGTATCTCTGTCTCTCTCTCTATCCATCCATCCATCCATCCATCCATCTATCGTATCTATCCATTCTTTCTTTCTTTTGTTCTTTCTTTCTTTCGTTCTCTCTCTCTCTCTCTCTCTCTCTATCTACTACAGTATCTCTGTCTCTCTCTCTATCCATCCATCCATCATCTATCTATCTATCCGTTCTTTCTTTCGTTCTTTCTTTCATTCTCTCTCTCTCTCTCTCTTTCTATCTATCTACTACAGTATCTCTGTCTCTCTCTCTATCCATCCATCCATCCATCCATCTATCGTATCTATCCGTTCTTTCTTTCTCTCTCTCTTTCTCTCTCTCTCTCTCTCTATCCATCTATCTATCAGTTGCATTTGTTTGTATTGTTGAAAAACACAGTGAGAAACACCTCTCCACAGATCTAACCTGTAATTGTGCCTGTACTTGCCTGTACTTGCCTGTACTTGCCTGTACTTGCCTGTACTTGCCTGTACTTGCTTGTACTTGCCTGTACTTGCCTGTACTTGCCTGTACTTGCCTGTACTTGCCTGTACTTGCCTGTACTTGCCTGTACTTGCCTGTACTTGCTTGTACTTGCCTGTACTTGCCTGTACTTGCCTGTACTTGCTTGTACTTGCCTGTACTTGCTTGTACTTGCTTGTACTTGCCTGTACTTGCCTGTACTTGCCTGTACTTGCTTGTACTTGCTTGTACTTGCCTGTACTTGCTTGTACTTGCTTGTACTTGCCTGTACTTGCTTGTACTTGCTTGTACTTGCCTGTACTTGCTTGTACTTGCCTGTACTTGCTTGTACTTGCTTGTACTTGCTTGTACTTGCTTGTACTTGCCTGTACTTGCTTGTACTTGCCTGTACTTGCCTGTACTTGCCTGTACTTGCTTGTACTTGCTTGTACTTGCTTGTACTTGCCTGTACTTGCTTGTACTTGCCTGTACTTGCCTGTACTTGCCTGTACTTGCTTGTACTTGCTTGTACTTGCTTGTACTTGCTTGTACTTGCCTGTACTTGCTTGTACTTGCCTGTACTTGCCTGTACTTGCCTGTACTTGCTTGTACTTGCCTGTACTTGCCTGTACTTGCTTGTCTCCATGGAGCCAGATACATTTCCTCTGATATTATGGAACATTCCTGTAACATTCCAGCTCTTTAGATATCTGGGAGTAATTTTAGATGACAGACTAAACATGTCAAAAAGGTTTGTCAAACAGTAAAATATAATCTGTCCACTTTTAAATCTATACGAAACTCCTGAACAAAACAAGGAGCAAAAACCTATTTAAATGCGATGATCCTGCCTCACTTAATGTTTGGTATTTCCTGTTGGTCACAAGCAAATCAAACCACGATAAAACCTCTAAAATCTCTTTATAAACAAGCTATTAGGATCCTAGATAAGAAACCGCGTCACTATCACCACTGTCAAATAGCGAAACATAAAATGCTCAGTTTTAAATATATGATCAAATCAGCCAATCTTAGATTATTATTCAAGATCATTAATAATGTGGCACCTCCACCACTGAAAAAGTTTGTCAAATTAACATCTGACCAAATGGTCCGGACCACCAGGTCAGAGGTCAGTGGCCAATGTACAAAACCAAAACATAAAACATCACTGGGACAATCTGCATTTTCTGTTAACAATCTCAGAATGGAACAAACTTTCCACTGAGCTAAAACTGTTCAAAGACTTCAAACTATTTAGTGCAGGACTCAATCAATATTTCTTAAGAATACAAACCTGTCAGCATTAAAGGAAAAGTAACGTTTTTTACAATTTGAGCCTTATTTCGGTAATAAAACAAGTTGTTTTACTCAACCATATCACTTTGGTGTCATATGGAGCATTTCTGGAGTTGTTTTAGATTAGCGTTAGGCTAACGCCGTTAGCCTAGCGCGACTTATAGCCGTAGCTCGGGGCATTCCCCGAGCATGTAATATGCCCCGTGCGGGCTCCAAATAACACAAACTTTAGCACTTTTCAAATCATAGAAGCTCGATGTCTTTAGTCTACGATTTCGTTTGAATCAAAAGTGGCCTGTAATCCGAGATTTAGCCATAGTTTCGAGTAGATGAGGACACCAGTGCGCATGAGCTCTCAGCGCCCAGGACCCAAACATGGAACGCATAGCTGTAAACTATGGATAAATCTCGGATTACAGGCCACTTTTGATTCAAACGAAATCGTAGACTAAAGACATCGAGCTTCTATGATTTGAAAAGTGCTAAAGTTTGTGTTATTTGGAGCCCGCACGGGGCATATTACATGCTCGGGGAATGCCCTGAGCTATGGCTATTATTCGCGCTAGCCTAACGGCGTTAGCCTAGCGCTAATCTAAAACATCTCCGGAAATGCTCCATATGACACCAAAGTGCTATGGGTGAGTAAAACAACTTGTTTTATTACCGAAATAAGGCTCAAATTGTAAAAAAACCCACTTTACTTTTCCTTTAAAACAAACCTGAGAAGGGGCTGGGAAGGTGAAGGGGAATCCATTTTAACTCATGTAAATAATGTACCTTTGATGAAATGTTTATGAAATGCATTATTTTATGCTGTTTTAATGTTTTGTCGTGTTGTGTGTCTCAGGGACTGCAGATGGAAATGAGCTGAAAGAGCTATAGTCTGGTAGAAAGCATCTCTTCATTGACTGTGATTAATGCTCCTGTACATGGTCCCTGTCAAATAAATTAAATAAGTGAAATGAAATGGAGACAAGGAGGTGGCGGACCCGTCGTGACGTTTGATTCAGAAACTCCACTTTGTCATTGTAGTCGTAACAACAACAGAGACGTCCTTCAAAAGACTTCACTAATGGGGTTTTGCAGCGATTCAAAAACTGTACCGTGCCTAATCTTGCAAATAGAGCTGTCAGTCAAAAACAAAATGAATACTGAAACCCTTTTCGCTTCCGGGAATAATAATAATAAAAAAAAAGCTTTCATTTGACTACACCACACGTATAATTATCGCCCGTGTCTCGGCTCTGATTGGTCACAGTTCACCGTTTTGTGGCGTCCTCCTCAGAAACAAATAAAGCGGGAGGAGTTTGACGCGGAGAAGTGACAGAAGAACAAAGTGTGTCAGTGTGTGAATGAGGATGATAATTATAGACGAAGTGACAGGAAGTTGGAGTACAATTGATTTGAATGGAATGGCAGAAAAAGTGAGCTACAAGAAGCAAAAATGAACTCAGACTGAATTGTTTTAATGGTTGTAGTTGACTGGTCTTTACCCCAGAACCCTTCCTAAAAACATGACATACAGATCTGGAAAAAAAATAAGAGACCACTGCATTTTTTTCTGAAATCAGCATCTCTACATGTATTACAGCCATTCCATTCCAGCGTCTGTTGAATTCCAACACAAACACAAAGCTGAGCTACTTCAGTTCTTGCACCAGGAGTGGAATAAAGTCACCCAAGAACAATGTGAAAGACTTGTGGAGAGCATGCCAAGACGCATGAAAGCTGTGATTAAAAATAAGGGATATTGCACCAAATATTGATTTAAATTGTAAACATTAGTATTATGTTATTGTAAAATTAATTTGATCTTGTTTCTTTGCATTGTTTGAGGTCTGAAAACATGTTATTTTTTTGTTATTACGATAATATTTTTATTTGGAATTTGGGGGAAATGTTGTCAGTAGTTTATAGACTCAAACAAAAATGTTCCTTTTGCCCAAACACAAACCTATAAGTAGTAAAATCAGAAAAACTGATCATTTTGCAGTGGTCTCTTATTTTTTTCCAGAGCTGTATTTAAAGGAAAAGTAACGTTTTTTACAATCTGAGCCTTATTTCGGTAATAAAACAAGTTGTTTTACTCACCCATAGCACTTTGGTGTCATATGGAGCATTTCCGGAGATGTTTTAGATTAGCGTTAAGCTAACGCCGTTAGCCTAGCACGATTTATAGCCATAGCTCGGGGCATTCCCCGAGCATGTAATATGCCCCGTGCGGGCTCCAAATAACACAAACTTTAGCACTTTTCAAATCATAGAAGCTCGATGTCTTTAGTCTACAATTTCGTTTGGTCAAAAGTGGCCTGTAATCCGAGATTTAGCCATAGTTTCGAGTAGATGAGGAGGCCAGTGCGCATGTGCGGACTGTGCTCTCAGCTCCCGGGACCCAAACATGGAACGCAAAGCTGTAAACTATGGATAAATCTCGGATTACAGGCCACTTTTGATTCAAACGAAATCATAGACTAAAGACATCGAGCTTCTATGATTTGAAAAGTGCTAAAGTTTGTGTTATTTGGAGCCCGCACGGGGCATATTACATACTCGGGGAATGCCCCGAGCTATGGCTATAAGTTGCGCTAGGCTAACAGCGTTAGCATAACGCTAATCTAAAACATCTCCAGAAATGCTCCATATGACACCAAAGTGCTATGGGTGAGTAAAACAACTTGTTTTATTACCGAAATAAGGCTCAGATTGTAAAAAACGTTACTTTTCCTTTAAAGGTCCTATATTACACAAAATTGACTCTTGTGAGCTTGTTGTTGTTACCTCCTCAAAAACATACCTGGAGTTGAGTTTTGTTTCATTCACATGTTTGAATAACCTTTTATTATTAGTCTGTCTACACAAACGCTCCAAATGCTCTGTTCCACCTTATGATGTCATGTAGTGGTAGTTTTCAAGTTAACAGTTAACTTTACCTTTTGTGCAGTAGAGATTGGCAACACCAGGGCTGAAAATATCGAGATGATTTTAGTGAAGGTGAATGGAGTTTAAAAACACAGTGGAGCACTTCCTGTATTACCACATGACATCACAAGGTGGGACAGAGTGTTTTCTGTTTGAGAGAAGAACTCAGTCTAAATGTGCAGGGTTTGTGTGTTAAACATGTGTGAATGAAGTATGTTCAAGGATAGAGCAATATTTTGTGTAACTAGATAAATGCAAAAAAGAAATGTTTAAAGGGACAGTGTGTAAGATTTTTACCCGTTAATTACTGAAATTGAAGATACCCATTCAAAAATACAGTGTTTTCCAAGCCTTTTCACTTCCATCATGAAATCAAAGTATTCTTTTGGACTTAGATATAGTCACATAAAAGGGGGATCTTCCCCATGCAGAGGCAGCCATTTTGAATACGAGAGCCGCAGAAGGACATTTGGGCTCCGCCTTCGCCTTCGGCAAGGTTCGTGGTTTTGGGTAAACAACACAAGCATGCTGCCGGATCAGACGTCGTAATGGATCTAACACGTGTTTTGGACTAAATTGTTTTACTGGATTTTATTCGCTGGATCCTTACGGACAAATTGAGAGCAAGTTTATGGTGAAATACAGAGTTTGACCTGTGCAAAGCATTCTAAGGTAAGCTAACCTCGTTTTGTGCTTTTCCGTATAAAAGCCCCATGTGCTCGGGGAGTGATTATTGTGCAGGGAAATGAATTGCATAGTCAAAAAGAGGAGACTGTAAGTTTTCATTTGATGTGTAGAGTGTCATGGTACATGATCGGGAATGTGTGTTTTAAACGGGACCGCGTTTTATTTATACAGTAGCGGCACACGGCTCGTGCGCGGGTGACCCTCGAGGTCTGCCGTAGCTAAAACAGAAAGTGCAATAGCACCATCCACCTATGCGCCACGAATCCTACACACTGGGGCTTTAAGGCTATGTGGACCATCGCCATGGAAACAGGTAGGTGACGCCATCAGGCCACATTATAGGTCAGAACATTATGACGGTAAGAACACACATTTTCAAGACATTTTAGAGTAATATAAACATGTGTACACACTAACTGAATAAATGCAAAATAATAAAGTTAAAGTTAAATGCTATACTGTGGAACAATTACAAGCAAAACAGGAGCATCTCCATGGAAACAAGCAGGTAACAGACACTCCCCCAGAACAGTTACATACCTCACCTTTCACAGGTTTGGGATTCACTAAACTTCTGTTTCTACTTCTGATAATACCACCGGTTAGTGCACACTATTACAGGGCTCTCAAGTCTCACGCTTTGAGAGTGTGACACACGCAATTTGACATGTTCACACGCTCACACGCCACACATGGTATTTCTCACGCTGAATTTTTTTAAAGCAATTCAAAACTGTAGCCACTGCTCACAGCGCTTCTGTGCTCAGAAAATCGGTAAGTTAATGCAGGCACCGCGTTTTCAGCGAAAAAAAGTCACTCACACACCAGTACTCGAGTTGAGCGATCAGCTGTGAGGCCGACCGCTCACAGCTGTGAGCGAGCCGCGTGAATGTTTACGCGGCATTTCCAAGACAATAAGAATCCTTAACCTGCTACGTAAGAAGGAACTCTCGTCTCGGGACACGGGATAAGTTCGGGATATGTCCTTTTCTCCGGAGCTCCGGATTATTAAAGACCGTGACACGTGCATACATGGATACGAGTGACCGCGTTTTTATGGGTGAGTCATATCAGATTATTTCTGCATCTATTTCGGCACTAAACCAGGACTAAACCAGGACTAAACCAGGACTAAACCAGAACTAAACCAGGACTAAACCAAGACTAAACCAGGACTAAGCCAAGACTAAACCAGGACTAAGCCAAGACTAAACCAGGACTAAACCGGGTCTAAACCAGGACTAAACCAGAACTAAACCAGAACTAAACCAGGACTAAGCCAAGACTAAACCAGGACTAAACCAGGACTAAACCAGGACTAAGCCAAGACTAAACCAGGACTAAGCCAAGACTAAACCAGGACTAAACCGGGTCTAAACCAGGACTAAACCAGAACTAAACCAGAACTAAACCAGGACTAAGCCAAGACTAAACCAGGACTAAACCGGGTCTAAACCAGGACTAAACCAGAACTAAACCAGAACTAAACCAGGACTAAACCAGGACTAAACCAGAACTAAACCAGAACTAAACCAGGACTAAACCAGAACTAAACCAGAACTAAACCAGAACTAAACCAGGACTAAACCAGAACTAAACCAGGACTAGACCAGGACTAAACCAGAACTAAACCAGGACTAAACCAGAACTAAACCAGGACTAGACCAGGACTAAACCAGAACTAAACCAGAACTAAACCAGGACGAAACCAGAACTAAACCAGGACTAGACCAAGACTAAACCAGGTCTAAACCAGGACTAAACCAGAACTAAACCAGGACTAGACCAGGACTAAACCAGGACCTAGCCAGGACTAAACCAGAACTAAACCAGGACTAAACCAGAACTAAACCAGGACTAAACCAAGACTAAACCAGGTCTAAACCAGGACTAAGCCAAGACTAAACCAGATCTAAACCGGGTCTAAACCAGGACTAAACCGGGACTAAACCAACACTAAACCAGGTCTAAACTAGGACTAAACCAGGACTAAGCCAGGTCTAAACCAGGACTAAGCCAAGACTAAACCAGATCTAAGCTGGGTCTAAACCAGGACTAAACTGGGACTAAACCAAAACTAAACCAGGTCTAAACCAAGACTAAGCCAGGACTAAAACAGGTCTAAACCAGGACTAAACCGGGACTAAACCAGCACTAAACCAGGTCTAAACTAGGACTAAACCAGGTCTAAACCAGGTCTAAACCAGGTCTAAACCAGGACCAGATTTCCATATTAACAAAGTACCTTCTAATTCCATTTTATAACTCGACTACTGCCCCCCCGCTCCACAGAAATCTCCCTCCTAGCAGTCTTCAAAACTTGAGAGCCCTGCACTATTGTAACAGTTTCCCGTTCTGATGAAGCTGGAGTGAGACTTTACCTTGCGTCCCAGAGCTTCCTGGTACATCTCTGCGTTGGCAAAGTACAGAGTGGCAGAGGAACGGAAAACCACCACGTCTGGCACTGGCTTCACCTGAAAATAACCAAAGAACAATTACCTATAACTCTAGGATCTCCAAAATTTTTCTTCCGATCAGCTCCTTTACCAAACAAACATGCCAGAGAGATACTTGTTTTAGTAGTTGCAAGAAGTAAGAAGACTGAGTAAATATAAGAGCCATGAGGACTCTTTGATGGGGCACAGTTACATGTCTATGAAACATAAACCATTATGGTAAATGGTCACATTTTATACTCAAAGCACTTTACATCAAGCAAGCACTCTCCCATTCACACACACATTCACACACCAGTGTACGCAGACACTGGGGGACAGGTGGGTTAAGTGTCTTGCCCCAGGACACAATGGCAGCATTCATCTGTGGGAGGTAATTATCCATTATCCATTTATTAGTGTACAAAATAAGCCATCAGATACATTTACTGTGGTGATAGGCAATTAATTAATCAAATTGTGTTACCCAGCAGAAAACATATCATTCAGAAATCTCCCCACAGCTCTCAGAAGAAAACGTGGGTGTAGACTATCGTGAACCAGGACCTTTCAAAGTTTAAGAATGATCTTTGTCTCCTCAGACCTAGAGTTAAAGGGACAGTGTGTAAGATTTTTACCCGTTAATTACTGAAATTGAAGATACCCATTCAAAAACACATTGTTTTCCAAGCCTTTTCACTTCCATCATAAAATCAAAGTATTCTTTTGGACTTAGATATAGTCACATAAAAGGGGGATCTTCCCCATGCAGAGGCAGCCATTTTGAATACGAGAGCCACAGAAGGACATTTGGGCTTCGCCTTCGCCTTCGGCAAGGCTCGTGGTTTTGGGTAAACAACACAAGCATGCTGCCGGATCAGACGTCGTAATGGATCTAACACGTGTTTTGGACTAAATTGTTTTACTGGATTTTATTCGCTGGATCCTTACGGACAAATTGAGAGCAAGTTTATGGTGAAATACAGAGTTTGACCTGTGCAAAGCATTCTAAGGTAAGATAACCTCGTTTTGTGCTTTTCCGTATAAAAGCCCCATGTGCTCAGGGAGTGATTGTTGTGCAGGGAAATGAATTGCATAGTCAAAAAGAGCAGACTGTAAGGTTTCATTTGATGTGTAGAGTGCCATGGTACATGATCGGGAATGTGTGTTTTCATGAGAAAAGAAGAAAAAAAAAAAAAAACGGGACCGCGTTTTATTTATACAGTAGCGGCGCGCGGCTCGTGCGCGTGCCCGGGTGACCCTCGAGGTCTGCCGTAGCTAAAACAGAAAGTGCAATAGCACCATCCACCTATGCGCCACGAATCCTACACACTGGGGCTTTAAATATGACTTTAAAATTATAATTACATTGTAATGAAGTCATAATTCTACACAATAAACCTGTCATTAGGCAGCAGCTACTCTGTAAACACTGTAAATGGTATTTACACTTCACACAATAATTATTTAATTTAATTTATTTGTTTATTTCATTCATAAAGTATAAAAAGACATCAACATTTGGGATAACAATACAAAATATTGAATGAAAGGGAGCAGAAAGAAGAGTTATCTTATGTTATCTGCCCCTCTTCCCTTTTCCAAACACCAACACCGATAGTGACTGTAAAACCTTTCCTCATTCCATTCCATTTCAATCACAATTATTAATCAATTGTAAACATAAAGCTTCATTTTCAAGTGTAACAATTTAGTTTTCTTTTTCATACATACACATTACATTGGATTTTATGTATTTTTTAAATGCCATTATTGTACTTGATTCTTTGATTTCTTTGTCAAGATTATTCCATAAATTAACTCCTTTCACAGCGACGCTTCGCTCCATAACCTTGGTTCTGAATTTAGGTTTTTTAAACATGTCGGTTCTTTTAAATTGTAGTTCTTGTTCTCATCTCAAACAGTCTTTGAATATTTACAGGAAACACTCTGCACTTTGACTTTGAGGAGACTTAATTCAACAATATCACACATTTTCAACACTTTAAGTTTAACTAATAATGGGTTGGATGGCTCTCTATAATGACTGTTGGTGATAATCCTCAAAGCCTTTTTCTGTAAAATAAATAATGGCTGTAGGTAAGTTTTACATGTTGGTGTTGGAAGAAATTCTCAAGACCTCGTAGGAAAAATGCAGGCACTTTAATGTTGAACAGCAGAGGATACACAGGTATGATCAGTACAGCATTCGAGCATCTCTGTCGTCTCCCATCGTCTCCTAAATCTTAGTACAGAACTGAGCTAAATTTAACCTACAGAGTAGTTAACCATTAACTCAAACTAGGACCCTCAGGAAGGAACTTTATGTCATGGTGGTACATAACATGGTAGTAAAACACAGGCAAAGTCCAGTTTAAAAGACCACGTCTCTAGGTAATTCACTGAATCAGCATAAATCAGCCATAGTTGTCGTAAACCTCAATGTATTGGTAACTATTGAGTGATAACACAAGAACAGAACATCAGCGACCTTTGACGTATTACATAACAAAGATTATTTTCCTCACAGTTCCCTCCTTTGATCACATAAACACATGTGATCACACTTACATAGTAGAGTGGCAAGATGCTCCCTCTACAAATAAAATTAATCATCCCAATATAACAATTTAACCTTAGCATTCATAGAGCATAACACATCTCAATGTCTTTATGTCAATATATCATGTAAATCATTGTACAAAACTCGGACAGCAGAATAAGTCACAAAGAGCAACACCTTAGGGCTTAGAATTTAGATCATTCATTTATTCAGCCAGAACTTAATTCGTTCAATTTTGATCAGACTAGATTGATGTATCAGTAAGTCAAAATTACTCTATTAAACCTCTGAGGCAAGGGACAACGCAACAGCCAATTACAATTAAAATAGCAATTGCAATCACTATGATAGTGATAATGAGGAATTGTCGCAGCCCGTGGGCCAAACATTTTATGAAACGAACTTGTCCAGGCATATTCAAGTACACCAGAGTTTCTTTAAGCTGTGAGGACAAGGACCTCTTTTGAACATGGTCCGGTCCCGTTTTATATAGAACTTGAGTCGGTTTTAAACTCAATGAATCTGTAGGACCTATAGTGAATGGGACAATTAGCATAATTGGCACACACACCTCACCATGTTGGAGATAGTATTGCATATAGATGGAAGTCTGCATATAACCACCAAATATCTGCTCGTGAAATGGATTGGTTAGTCAAAAGTGCAAAATTGTCATAATTGTCAGAAGTGAAAGTCTGATTACAAAAATTATTAGTGAAACCTTCAATGTCAACTCTGTTGTCAGTCCTTATGTCTGCGTTTGTGATCATATCTCTGAGAAAACATGTATACATTGCAGTTCCCATTTTCCAAGTGGTGGGTATGTCCTTTGAAGTTACAACCGGTAACTTGTCATGGAGTTGATAACACTCATCAGTCCGTTCAAATTATTTTCTAATAAAGAGCTTAAGTATACTCGTCAAGTCCTTGTTATTGGAATATGGTATGGATGCAGTAGTTAGTTGTGGTCTGGCAGCCGAACATACAATACAATCTTCTATGGTCAGAGTATGGACCATATAATGTACTCATTTTAATCATTTTAGTATGTTTAAAGTGTTTTCTGTCATTTCCAATCCTGTCTCTATTTGTATTGCTTCAGTCAAAGAATTTATTTCATTCACTGGAGCAATCTTATTAATTACTAATATGGTTATGTGGATATAGCCTTCAAAATTTAAATTGATTCTCCGATTACATGAAACAGTGGTGATTTTTGAGCACTGGAAACCTATAGCATATATTCCTAAGTCACTAACTTCTGGATTTTGAATTGATAGTTGCATCACTGAGTAGGGGATTTACTCCCTCTGCAATGCTTTAGATCTGCTTGATAAGATGCCTCATCTTTCCTGATCTTTGTCAGGGTAATTCTCTGCTGTTGATCAGTTCTAAAATCACCTTGGTCTGTATTATGATGATCGTCCGTACTAGAAATTGCTCTGACATTGTTTGTGACCCTGTGGTCCTCATAATTATTAGCTCTGGTCAGACAAGTGTCTTTACAAACAATTTGGGTTTTAAAAACATAATCTATAGCGGGTATGTTTAACATACAGTCCAATATTTCACATACGTCGAATAAAACATTACATGTTTGGCCTTCGTAGCAATATTTTTCAATTCTGGAAATTTTAGGAAGTTCCCTTTTTGCCCTTTTTAGTGCTCCTTGTGTCTTACCCATATAGTTGGCTGAGTTGGTCGTGCCGTGAGTGGTCGTTGTGGTTGTCGTGTTGTTTGCCAGCCGTCCGAGATCAGTCTCAGTCAGTAGAATGTATCATCCCATACTATAACAGAGAATAATATAATCAGCGTAGTCAAGATTACACATTGTAAATTTAACAAATTATCATAATATGGCCTATACTGTCCTTTTTCTTCTCTATCTCCTCGATCTCCTCCCTTTTTCCTCCCCTTCTGGAGCCTCAGCGACGCAGGGTCGGATGGGGTCATCAAGCTGTTCACTGGTTTCAGCATCTGGTTCTGCATAGGCAGCTTCATCCTGGTTCCAGTAGTCCATTGATGGTTTCTTAAATTCCTGCTGCTTGTTCTTCTTTGAGTTCATTTTGGTATTTCTGCAGTTGGAGTTTCATAGTGGCCAGTTCCAGCTCTTGTTTCTTCTCCTCGGCCTCTTTTTTACTCCTCCGGTACTTGTTTATTTGATGGCTGCAGTGTGCATCGAACTCATCATCAGATTTAGTGTATATGCCCATCACATCGTCCAAAGCGTCTTGCACTGCTTTTGGCATACCTTTCACCAGAGCTGAGCGATAGATGATTGACATTCCTGCTCTGGCATCGATCCGCTCTCCTGTGGCATCATGGTATAGATTAGTAGCACGTTGTTTGTAACTGTAGTAGTCTTCGTTGTCTTTCATTTGCATTGACAACAATTCTTCAGTCACGACAGAAGGATAGCGTTGACTGAGTTCTCTCTCCAGCACATCACGATAGTTGTATACGCCTTCTTGATTACACAGTGCATATCTCAAGCTCCTTTCGATAGCTTTTTTGATGTTTCTGGCAACAGTTTCGTCAGCAGCTTTGGTCAGAGCAGCCTGAATATCACCCCAGCAAAGTTGGTCTCCTGCGGTTTGTTTGAAAAGAGCTCTTAGCCATGGTAAGCCACCTTTGGTAAGTCTTGGAAGTGTCAACATCAAAGCACTCCAGTCTTTGATTGAAAATGGCTGATAGACCACAGTTTGACCATCTGTTCTCACTGGATACACACTTGCTTTTGGCTCTCGTTCCTTCTGCTGGCTGGGAGTATAAACTCCTGTCAATACTTTGTGCGTTGCCCTGGAGGATGAGTCTTCTCCAAATTGGGAGGGCTTCGAGAATGTAGCAGCTTTAGTATCGGGGGTTCTCAGCTTGCCGCTGGTGTAGGGTGAGGGATGGTATGGTCTTGGTGACTTGTACATGTTATCAAGTAGAGAAATCTCTCTGTCAGTGTCCTCATCCCATGCCCTTCTACTTCTTCTGTGTGACCTTCCTCTTCTCTCAGCAGACCCTTTTTCATCTTCGGTGTCACAACAAGAGTCTCTGAATTGTCTATGAGTTAGCACTGAATCTTCCTTTATTTTCTCTTCTTTTTCGGTTTTTTTTAGGACCAAGATAGAGGACAGTTCTTTGGTATCTTGTAGGACTTTCAGGACTTTTGATTTGCTCGGGCTTGTTTGGGGTCCGCTTCATCCTGGAGTGCTTTATTCAACCAATATTCTGTCAACTGGCCAACCATGATAAAGTGTGAGGACATTTTGTGGTAATTTGTTTTTTTAAGTTGAATTATTTATTTATTATACAAATTTTGGGCACAACGTCCAGTTTATGGCTTTTTAGTGAATGTATCGCTATTTTGAGTACTGTGTACTTTTGATTCTACCTTTGGCTCTAAAAAATTTTATTTCTTGGGGGCTTCTCCGTTCTATAGACAGTTCTCTAGAAGGGAGAAGAAATTTGATTTAGATAATTGTAACTTCAGGTTATAATTAGTTTAAAATATTTAATTTGAAATTTTAATCACCTGATTTACGCACAGTTTTTTTTGCCTCAATTAGAATATGCGTCACGTTTTGTTGTCTGCGGGACGGTCCGAATTGCAGCTATTAAGTTTTAAGCTTCTGCAACAAAGAGAGAGAAAAGTAGCGTAGGAGTAAACGTAGAATTTTGAAAATAATTATTTTATTAATATTTAATTTAGATAAAACAAAAAAACTCCCAATCTTAAGTTAATTATAAAAGCAATTAGTTTATCCAGTACCTCCTTTAATGTGACAGGTGATACAACCTTTTATATTTTTGAATTGTACCCGAAAAAATGAACTGTAATAAATTAAAAATAACCTTGAGCAATTTAAACCTCTATACTCCAATTATTTGTGTTAAATTTTGAAATGTATCTACCTCCTCAATTGTTTTAGGACCTGATTGCCGATAAAATATTTACTTTAATAATTGCAATGCTGTCTCAATAGCTTAAACTGTTTCTTATTTATTTATTATTTCGTTCATTGATGGCACCGTGCAAAGAGTAATTCTCACACTGCTCCTTTAAACTCAAACTAGTCCAACTCGTACTGAGCAAACATACAGACCAGAGGCGCTCCGAGCCTGAAGCAACAAAGCGCTTTCTTTAATTCCCACATAACACTCAAAATACAGATTAACACTATTCTATCCTTGTCCCTAATTTTTCTAATTCCTTTCTCAACTCTTACAACATTAACAAGAACAACAACATTAATAGAGCTAAATTACGGCTGACATATCTTCCCCTGTGACCTCTTGACCTCTCTGCTCGCTGCCGCTCATACACTCACACACACACACACTCAGAGAGACCGCAGGCAAATAGACACTCATAACAAGATTTATTATTCCCATGAAATTGATTAAGCTAGCAAATCTTTGAGAGCTGAATTTAAAATATTTACAATTGTATTAAATTTAGAATTTATTGGTTTAAGTAAATTACACAATGCAAGACTTTTAATTGAGATTTGCCAAAACAAGACAATTTTCAGTAAATAGAAAAATCTCCCGTTTCAGATTATTCTCCAAATATTCCAGGACATGCAATAATTTCAGAGACTTATTCCGAATTTTAAGAACATGCAATTTATTTCTAAGAACATGCAATTTTAAATTACTCAATAAATGCAGAATTATTTGATCCAAGTATCATTTGTAAGATCATGACACTCACACAACCAGAATTTCCACAAACATCACTCCAATAAATGCCATAATTCTTATCTTTCAACATTCTTCTATCACATTTTATTTATAATTAAAGCTTTCAACAAAACGTTACATAAACCACCATAGCCAATATTTAACTCAGATCAAAACTGGATTTTATCCATCATAAACAACTCTGAACACCTCATCTCATGTTTGCTCAAACAAGTGCTTCTTAATAATTTCAACTATTTACAAAGTGCCATCAATTTGAACAATTCATTTATACTGTCTTCCTCTTTAAATCGACACCAAGAAACAAATCTCCCAGGTAATTCTAAATGTGTCCTACTCGTCTTTTAATTTTTCAGTATCTGCGTAATTTTGGTGGAATTAGCCGAACACAGACTTTTCGTTATATTTACAGCCTTTTTCTGTAATCTCCTTACAAGCTCAGCTTTTAGTTTCAAGTATATTTCTTTTTCACAAACTTTTGATGACGCTCTCGTAACAGTACTACCAGACGGGGAAGCCATGCAAGGACAACCTGCTTGTAATTTAGGTCGGTTTTTCAGGTACAACTCAATTTTAACTTTGGTCACATCAGTTTCCTGTACCAAAGTATTATTAATTTCGTCACAAACAAAATTGCGCATCCCATATAAGATTGAGTATGCTACGAGTGTCTGTCCATTTGTATTAGTTGCGTTTAGTTGGACAATTGACCTTCGGCCAATTTTACAGAAGCAAGTGACGTCATGTTCTTCGAACTGTTACTTCTGCATCTTGGGTGTCTTGAGAGCTTAAGGCAATCAAAAACACCAATAATGTTACTTTTGGAATTCCTTTTTTTGTAAACTCAAATTAGGAGTTTTTGTTTTTTCTTTTTTGTGTAAAGTTTAACCACAAAAGTGTTTTTCTTACAAAATCCGCTTTTTTTCTCTCTTCGTGCAAAGCAATAAACACGGAACTTAATTAATAACTTTGTTTTTAATCACGCTTTATCAAATTTAAAGCTTAAACGCTCACTATTATTTTGATTCTACGCTCCTTCTTTTCTCACGTGTTGGCGTACAAACACGGACTTTTTAATTACTGATTTTATATTGTTTTAAAATTACCACTTAATTTATTACAAAGGTCCCTCACAAAACATCACATATAATTTTTGGTTTTGGCCAATGTGACAGATATTCTTTGAAAAAGGCACTGCCATACCGTTTTGTGAAGCGCTTCTGGATGCGTTGTTTCTCAAAGGGGCCTTTGGGGAGACGACGGCCTGGTCCTTTCTGCATAGTTCTTTCACGTCGCGGTGTCACCACATTGTGGAAGAAATTCTCAAGACCTCGTAGGAAAAATGCAGGCACTTTAATGTTGAACAGCAGAGGATACACAGGTATGATCAGTACAGCATTCGAGCATCTCTGTCGTCTCCCATCGTCTCCTAAATCTTAGTACAGAACTGAGCTAAATTTAACCTACAGAGTAGTTAACCATTAACTCAAACTAGGACCCTCAGGAAGGAACTTTATGTCATGGTGGTACATAACATGGTAGTAAAACACAGGCAAAGTCCAGTTTAAAAGACCACGTCTCTAGGTAATTCACTGAATCAGCATAAATCAGCCATAGTTGTCGTAAACCTCAATGTATTGGTAACTATTGAGTGATAACACAAGAACAGAACATCAGCGACCTTTGACGTATTACATAACAAAGATTATTTTCCTCACATTGGCCCCCAAATTTCCACACAGTACATCAGATATGGTGCGATTATGGAGTTATACAAGATTAATAATGCTGCACTGTTTAGTGAGAACTTTACTTTATGCATCACCGCAATTGCGTTGCGGTTGTTAATTGTTAATTATGATACACTGTGGTTCATTTAAGACCCTATTATTAGTACAGTGCAGGTTTTGTTTAAAGGCACTTACCTGATTTTTACTGTCTTAAAATGTGAAAAAAGAATTAGTCCATTTGAAAAAGTTTGCAGTGGTCCAAAGATCTTCACCACGAATATCTTTATAAACGTGAGACCATTGCAAGACCAACTAGTATGCCAACGCACACTTCCTGATTATCGGACTATAAAATACAGCTGTTCTGTTTAAGACAAGTTTTGATCAAATAGATATGAAAAATCCAGTACAGGGCCTTTAATTACAGATACGTAACTGAAATTAAAGAGGATGTCATGTCTTTCTTGTTTTTACCTCTTCGTAGTGGTCCAGAGGTTTGTAGACGTCTGTGTCTGGGATCTGCCCCAACAGAGAGTATGTTGGACTGAAAAAAACAAAACCAATGAGTGACATTAAAAATACAAATAAAAGTGTATAAAAACAGTGTAGTTCTTACAGCTGAGTTCTGAAGATGACCGTGAGCAGAGCGAAGGCGATGGAAGCAGCCAGCCCCAGGTCAGGGTTCAGCAGGACGGTCAGTATAAACGTGACGATCCAGATCACCTGCACAGCCAAAGCTCAAATAAGATATTGAGAAAAACAAATGAGATAAGACAGTCATACATTATTTAAGACTTGATCATGTCTGACCTTACACAGCAAGATGGATTATCATGATCTTTATGAGTTCACAAACTCATGAGAACTGACCTTGGCATGTGCCCAAACTAAGGTTAATTGGGAGAGCGATGAATCACAGAGCAGCATCCAGGTTTGTGTGGAAGCCAAAGGCAAAGCGCCAAAACAAACTAAAACATGGTGACTATTTTATTTGTGAAAAACATGCAGAAGGTAAGCGCTTTGTGCAGTTGTGGATAGGGAAGATGTCTGTGCTTTTCTCTCAACTGGATTTAACAAAAGTTTTATTTTTCATCTTGTTCCGCTGTTGCGACGCTTTGACTATCAGATTCAAATAGTCTTGCTTTTACGTTTTTTGCTGTCCCAGATTGGGAATGATCTAACCTGGTATGAGCCAGGTTAGATCATGTCCCTTCACCACAACAGTCAATACACTTGTCACGTTGTTGCTTTTTCCCTCTGGTACAATTGTGTTTATCATAGTCGTTGGTTTATTCGTACCATGTCGATCCGGCTGCTCTTCCACAGAGCTGGGATGTCCATAAACTGCTT
This sequence comes from Paratrypauchen microcephalus, assembly GCA_036785185.1. Taxonomy (NCBI): domain Eukaryota; kingdom Metazoa; phylum Chordata; class Actinopteri; order Gobiiformes; family Gobiidae; genus Paratrypauchen; species Paratrypauchen microcephalus. The sequence goes on from JAVJIX010000036.1 coordinate 2,182,139, forward strand.
TATGATCCCCTGCAGATTCACGTAGATGATGGCGGCCAACACGGACTGGACAAAGTGTAAAAACACAAAATGGAGTCTAACAGTGTTTGGGACATTATAGTATATTGAAAATGAAAATGAAATGACTTTATTGATCTCACACAGGAGAAACTGTTCTCTGCATTTAACCCATCCTTATTATTAGGAGCAGTGGGAAGCACATTACTGCGCCCGGGGACTCATCTCCATGATCTTGTTGCTTAGGCTTGGTCAGGACCTCAGTTGGAGGATTTTTACCTATGGAGCATGTTTTGGGTTGATGGGGGAAACCAGAGTGACCGGAGGAAACCCATACAGACACGGGGAGAACATGCAAACTCCACACAGAACAAACACAGAAAGGCCAAGGCGACCCGGGGATTGAACCCGGAGCCTTCTTGCTGTGAAGCCACTTAGCCACCGTACTGCCATTGCACATACAGTGGTACCTCACCTTACGAATGACCCAACAACCGAAAATTTCAAGTTACGAAACGCCTTCACGGTAAATTTTGGTCTCTAGATACAAATGAAATTTCAAGTTACAAAACTCAAAATCTCAAAAATTCAAATAATGCGCGCTCAGCCACACACATTATACGCTTTTCTCAGACTGGATTTAAACTTTTCTCACATTTGTCTCTCGTTTAAACACTCAAACTTTCATAGATTTTCAACAAAATTATTAATAGTGAAGTGTGGGGGGAAGGGGGAGGGGGGAGAAGAGTGCGCTCTGACACGTGTGATAGCGCACATGACCCGGCGCGGAACTGACAGCAGGTCTAGACCAAGGTCTAAACCAGGACTAAACCAGGACTAAACCAGGACTAAACCAGGATTAAACCAGGACTAAACCAGGACTAGACCAGGTGGATTAAAGCGCCGCACGTGGGTCTATTTCCTGGTTCCGGCGCGGAGCTGACAGCAGGTCTAGACTAAGGTCTAAACCAGGACTAAACCAGGACTAGACCAGGTGGATTAAAGCGCCGCGCGTGGGTCTATTTCCTGGTTTCGTTTCGAGTCACAGCTGAGGCGAGCCGCTGCTCTAGACCTGCCCGCGTAAGGTGCTCACAGAGCGGCCTGGACAGAACCGTGAGGTCGGCCTCTTCAAGACCTCCAGGCCGGTGACCGGGACAATCCCCGGACCCATGCCCGCTTAGGGAGCTCTTAAGGCGGGCTGGCAGTGTCCCCCTGGGTCCCTGGATGTCTGGGGCTCCGTGCCTGGAGGGGCCCTGGAGAGCAGGTCTAGACCGCGGCTCTTGCAGGCGAGCAGCGGCTCGCCTCAGCTGTGACTCAAAACGATACCAGGAAATAGACCCACGCGCGGCACTTTAATTCACCTGGTTTAGTCCAGGTTTAGACCTTGGTCTAGACCTGCTGTCAGCTCCGCGCCGGGTCATGTGCGCTATCACACGTGTCAGAGCGCACTCTTCTCCCCCCTCCTTCCCCCCACACTTCACTATTAATGATTTTGTTGAAAATCTATGAAAGTTTGAATGTTTAAACGAGAGACAAATGTGAGAAAAGGACGCAGGACGCAGAACACAATGTTACACTATAAAAAAAGTTACACTATAAAAAAAAAAAACTTGGATCGGGGCCTTGGAACGAATCAGGCTTTTTCCATTGAAATAGCTACTCAACTTACGAATTTTTCATGTTACGAAACTACTTCTGGAACGAATTAATTTCGTAAAAGAATGCTCATGACTGCAGGGCGTACCTTTGGCAGATCCTCAAAGAGCCGTCCAATCCACAGAGTGATCATGAGAACGACCACAGCCGACAGAGCTCCAGCCACCTGGGTAAAGTGTCAGGGGGGATAAATTTAGATGTTTAGTCCCACTTTAAATGCTCAAAGTCAGTTTTGCATAATTTGTGTTGAATAATAAAATGTGGGCAGACCTGTGTTCTTCCTCCAGTGCTGATCTGGACCATGGTCCTGGACATGGAGCAGCTGATGGCAAAGCACTGGAAGATCCCTCCAACGGTGTTACTCAGACCCAGGGCTATCAGCTCCTGTCAATTTACACTAACAGTAAATCATCACAGTCTTCAATATTCATCAATATTTACTACTACACTGCAAAAAGAAATATCTAGGTAAGTTAAAATTACTTAAAGGTGCACTGTGTAACTTTTCTGGTGGGAGGACCGTCACCTGCTTGTCTGTCACCTGTTATTGTTTTGTCTGAAATGTCCCAGTATGGCATTAAACATATCCATTTTGTATTTATAACATGTTTTTTTTTATTGACCTAAAAATGGAGAAAGCATTCTTACTACTCACCTCTCCACAAATCTGATTTGTAACATGGCCCTGTGGCGTCATCTACTGTTCACCTACAGATATACTCAACAAAAATATAAACGCAACACTTTTGTTTTTGCTCCCATTTTTCCTGAGATGGACCCAAAGATCCAAAATTCACTCCAGATACACAACACTACCATTTCTCTCAAACATTGTTCACAAATCTGTCCAAATGTGTGACAGCGAGCACCTCTGCCCCGCCAAGACAATCCACCCCACCTCACAGGTGCGCCACATCAAGATGCCGATCCAACATCATGACCAGTGCACAGGTGCACCCCAGACTTCCCACAATAAAAGGCCACCCCGAAATGTGCATTTTTTTTGCTTTATTGGGGGTCTGGGGACTCAGAACCAGTCAGTATCTGGTGTGACCACCATTTGCCTCATGCAGTGCAACACATCTTCTTCGCATAGAGTTTATCAGATTGTCAATTGTGGCCTGTGGAATGTTGGTCCACTCCTCTTCAATGGCTGTGTGAAGTTGCTGGATATTAGTGGGAGCTGGTACACGCTGTCGTATACGCCGGTCAAGCACATCCCAAACATGCTCAATGGGTGACATGTCCGGTGAGTATGCTGGCCATGCAAGAACTGGGACATTTTCAGCTTCCAAGAATTGTGTACAGATCCTTGCAACATGGGGCCGTGCATTATCTTGCTGAAACATGAGGTGATGTTCATGGATGTATGGCACAACAATGGGCCTCAGTTTTATCTCATCACGGTATCTCTGTGCATTCAAAATGCCATCAATAAAATGCACCTCGTGTTCTTCGTCCATAACAGAAAGTGCAATAGCACCATCCACCTATGCGCCACGAATCCTACACACTGGGGCTTTAAAGGTGCACTGTGTAACTTTTCTGGTGGGAGGACCGTCACCTGCTTGTCTGTCACCTGTTATTGTTTTGTCTGAAATGTCCCAGTATGGCATTAAACATATCCATTTTGTATTTATAACATGTTTTTTTTTATTGACCTAAAAATGGAGAAAGCATTCTTACTACTCACCTCTCCACAAATCTGATTTGTAACATGGCCCTGTGGCGTCATCTACTGTTCACCTATAGATATATACAGTAAGTGTAATGCCATGCTGTGGAATATTCCAGACAGTATCTTTATGGAGAGATGCAGGTGATGGACCCTTCACCAGAAAAGTTACACAGTGCACCTTTAAATTAAGAACATTTTATTTTTTGAGTAGATTCAACTTGAAAAATGATCTACCAATGGAATAAGTGCGTAAGCATTAACATCTCCAGGACGAAAAGGACCCTCCACAAGAAAACTTACACAATGCACCTTTAAGTGTAGCAAAATGTATTTTCATATTTTAATTAAACTGAAATTCACTTCAAATCACAATAATACTTCATTTTAACTTGGCTAGGTTTGAGTTTTTGCTGTGAAGGTACTTAGACACTGTATTAAAAAAAACATTTAGCGTCACTGACCTGGTTGCTGTCCACTTTGTAGCCATACTTGAGAGCGAAGATTCGTCCCAGAGAAATGGCCAGTCCGTAACCGACCACCGCGATGGCGAAGGCGTCTCCGATCACCTGAGAGAAGAGAGAGACATCGGGGAGCGCTGGAGGCTGCAGGCTGAGGAGAGACAGGAAGTACAGCTTTAATGGCGTAGTATAATAAATAAATAAATTAATAAATAATAAAAATAATAGTAAATTGTGAGAGAATTTAAAAAAAAGATTCTCAAAACGTATAACTTCCAAAAATCACTCACTCCAAACCACTTAAAATGAACTACAGTGGTACCTCACCTTACGAATGACCCAACAAACGAAAATTTCAAGTTACGAAACGCCTTCACGGTAAATTTTGGTCTCTAGATACGAAAGAAAATTCAAGTTACGAAACGCGAAATCTCAAAAATTCAAATAATGCGCGCTCAGCCACACATTATACGCTTTTCTCAGAATGGATTTAAACTTTTCTCACATTTGTCTCTCGTTTAAACACTCAAACTTTCATAGATTTTCAACAAAATGTATTAATAGTGAAGTGTGGGGGGAAGGGGGAGGGGGGAGAAAACTGCGCTCTGACACGTGTGATAGCGCAGCATGACCCGGCGCGGAGCTGACAGCAGGTCTAGACCAAGGTCTAAACCTGGACTGGACCAGGACTAAACCAGGACTAAACCAGGACTAAACCAGGACTAGACCAGGTGGATTAAAGCAGCGAGGAGGGGACTGCACGCAGTCTGAGCGCATGAACGCATGAACGAGACCCATGCAAGAGCCGCGGTGGTCTAGACCTCCTCTAGACCTGACCAGGTCTAGAGGAGGTCTAGAGGAGCCGCGGTGGTCTGGACTAAACCAGGACTAAACCTGGACTAAACCAGGAGGAGCCCGCGGCTCTTGCATGGGTCTCGTTCATGCGCTCAGACTGCACTGCAGTCTGAGCGCATGACGTGCAGTCCCCTCCTCGCTGCTTTAATCCACCTGGTCTAGTCCTGGTTTAGTCCTGGTTTAGTCCAGGTTTAGTCCTGGTCCAGTCCAGGTTTAGACCTTGGTCTAGACCTGCTGTCAGCCCCGCGTCGGGTCATGCTGCGCTATCACACGTGTCAGAGCGCAGTTTTCTCCCCCCTCCCGCTCCCCCCCCACACTTCATTGTTAATACATTTTGTTGAAAATCTATGAAAGTTTGAGTGTTTAAACGAGAGACAAATGTGAGAAACACACAGAACACAATGTTACACTATAAAAAAAGTTACACTATAAAAAAAAAAACTTGGATCGGGGCCTTGGAACGAATCAGGCTTTTTCCATTGAAATAGCTACTCAACTTACAAATTTTTCACGTTACAAAACCACTTCTGGAACCAATTAATTTCGTAAGGTGAGGTACCACTGTACTACTGTTACTGTTACTGTTACAAAAATCACTCACTCCAAACCACTTAAAATTAACTATTTGTTTTTCACGTTTTTAAGACCGTAAAAATCAGGTACTGCGCTTAAAACAAAACAACGGCCACTCTCAACCGTAAAAATCGAGTCAGCAGTGTCTGAAACCTCAGCATATATACAGTACAGGCCAGTTTGGACACACCTTCTCATTCAATCCGTTTTCTTTATTTTCATGACTATTTACATTGTAGATTCTCACTGAAGGCATCAACACTGTGAATGAACACATATGGAATTATGTACACGTCTTATATGTATGTATGTATGTATATCTATGGACATTTTTGTTCTAATTTCTTTGCACTAAACTGCCCTTGAGCTTATGTGGCAAGTGAATTTCTCCTGTGTGAGATCAATAAAGTCTTATCTTATCTTATATTCTAGTTTCTTCAAAGTAGCCGCCCTTTGCTCTGATTACTGCTTTGCACACTCTTGGCATTCTCTTGATGAGCTTCAAGAGGTAGTCACCTGAAATTGTTTTCCAACAGTCTTGAAGGAGTTCCCATAGATGTTCAGCACTTGTTGGCCCTTTTGCCTTCACTGTGCGGTCCAGCTCACCCCAAACCATCTCGATTGGGTTCAGGTCCGGTGACTGTGGAGACCAGGTCATCTGTAGCAGCACTTCATCACTCTCCTTCTTGGTCAAATAGCCCTTACACAGCCTGGAGTTGTGTTTGGGGTCATTGTCCTGTTGAAAAATAAATGATGGTCCAACTAAATGTTAACTGGATGGGATGGCATGTCGCTGCAGGATGCTGTGGTAGCCATGCTGGTTCATGGTACCTTCAATTTTGAATAAATCCCCAACAGTGTCACCAGCAAAGTACTCCCACACCATCAAACCTCCTCCTCCATGCTTCAGGGTGAGAACCAGGCATGTACAATCCATCCGTTCACCTTTTCTGCGTCGCACAAAGACATGGCAGTTGGAACCAAAGATCTCAAATTTGGAATCATCAGACCAAAGCACAGGTTTCCACTGGTCTAACGTCCATTCCTTGTGTTCCTTGGCCCAAACAAATCTCTTCTGCTTGTTGCCTCTTCTTAGCAGTGGTTTCCTAGCAGCTATTTGACCATGAAGGCCTGATCTGCGTATCCTCTTAACAGTTGTTGTAGAGATGTGTCTGCTGCTAGAACTCTGTGTGGCATTTATCTGGTCTCTAATCTGAGGTGCTGTTAATTTACGATTTCTGAAGCTAGTGACTTGGATGAACTTATCCTCAGCAGCAGAGGTGACTCTTGGGCTTCCTTTCCTGGGACGGTCCTCATGTGAGCCAGTTTCGTTGTAGCACTTGATGGTCTTTGCAACTGCGCTTGCGGACAAAATCAAAGATTTCGCAATTTTTCAGACTGACTGACCTTCATTTCCTAAAGTAATGACGGCCACTCGTTTCTCTTTACTTAGCTGATTAACAGTTGTGCAATAGGGCTGTCGGCTGTGTATCAACCTGACTTCTGCACAACACAACTGATGGTCCCAACCCAATTAATAAGGCAAGAAATTCCACTAAGTAACTCTGACAAGGCACACCTGTGCAGTGAAAACCATTTCAGGTGACTACCTCATTAAGCTCATTGAGAGAACACCAAGGGTTTGCAGCGCTATCAAAAAAGCAAAGGGTGGCTACTTTGAGGAATCTTAAATATAAAACTTAATTAAGTTATTTCACACTTTTTTGTTAAGTCCACAATTCCACGTGTTCATTTATAGTTTTGATGCCTTCAGTCAGAATCTACAATGCGTGAAGAGTCCCTCAGTCATCCAGGTAGAATCCATGATAAAAGAAGAAATTCAATTTGTCAACTGGACAAAGTTTGTTTGGTTGAAAACGTTTCGCCGCTCATCCGAGAGGCTTCGTCAGTTCTGGTTAGAGTGCTGGTAAGACACTGCCAGAGGTGTGAAAAACAGTCGTGTAGGGATGAATAGGTATGCTAAACTAGACGCCAGAGAAACAAAAGACAGAAACAAATAGGCGAGATAGTTTTGGAAAAAACTGCAGTATAGTTAGCTCCTCCCTGCAGCGAGATATAAGAAGTGTCTTACCAGCACTCTAACCAGAACTGACAAAGCCTCTCGGATGAGCGGCGAAACGTTTTCGACCAAACAAACTTTGTCCAGTTGACAAATTGAATTTCTTCTTTTACCAGAATCTACAATGTAAACAGTCATGAAAGTAAAGAAAATGCATTCAATGAGAAGATGTGTCCAAACTTTTGGCCTGTACTGTATACTTTAAAGATCCCATGACATGGTACTTCTTGATGCTTTTATATGGCTCCTTAATGGTTCCCTAATACTGTAAATGAATCCTTCTTCAAAATCAACACTCAGTGCATGAGAAACAGAGATAAGATGAGAAAGAGTATTTTTTCTCACTCTGAACACTCTATAATGGGCGTTGTTGCTTGAATGCAAATGAGGAGAAAAGAGCTGGCCTATAGTAGAGGGTGGGGGCGTGGCCAAACTCTCCGCTCTCGCTCTCAGCTGATCCATTTCCGTGTTTTTGCACGGGGGGAGAGATTTGAAGCGTTCCATTGAAAAATAAACACATTTCCACAGAAAATAAAATTAAACCACTGCTGTTCAAAGGTCCAGAGGCTCAGATAAAGGACTTCCGAGCCTAGAAACACTCGGACGTGCCTCCAGACAAATAAAAAAACACATTTTGCATTGCCTAGCGCATTCGCAGTCCAAACTCTCTGGGCGTGATTTACAGAGACGCTGAGTACAGACAGACGGGGGTGGAACTGCATTTGCATTTCTTTTTTCGATCTGACGTCAATAAGGTGCCTTGTTCAAAATGGCCCGTTTGAGCTCCGATTTTTTGTAACGCAGAAAAGGATCGCAAATGCTCAGTTTAGACATTTCACAACTTTTAACCATGGGGGGGGGCCTAAACAGGGTAGGGGAGCTCACATTAACGTTCAAAAACCTCAGAAAGTGAAAATTTCATGCCATGGGACCTTTAAAGGTGCACTGCGTAACATTTTTGTGGAGGGTCCACCACCTGCTTGTCTCCATGGAAGTGTGATTGCTTTGTCTAAAATGTTCCTCAGTACAGCTTAAACCTATCCATCACGAGGGAGACAAGCAGGTTACACCTCTACACTACATTACAGTTCAGATCTGTGGAGAGTCACCCCTGTTCATATAAGGAATTATTGTATTTTGAGCAACAGAAACACCTGTAATGAATAAATGCTAGATGGATGTTTAATGTCATCCCATGGTTTAATGTTATACCATGGAACATTCCAGGCATCTCCATGGAGACAAGCAGGTAGCAGACCCTCTACCACCACCTCCACAAAGGGGACCACTAACTCATTTTGTTGATTTTAACATTCAACTTGGTTTTCATTAAAAAAATAAAAAAAATAAAAATAAAAAAAAAAGATCTCACCCAGAAGGAATATTTCCCACCACATCAATACCATATTTGGCATTCAAGTCAACCTGCCATGAGACCAATGTGGCTATGATGATCTGCAAACACACAATACACAATGAATGTAATAAATATTATAAAAACACGCAGTTTAATGTGTATTCTTACACCCAAAAGCTCCACTGGTATGGGTACAGGAAGCCATTTTGACAGATACGTGTTGAGTTCTTTGGCTATCATCAGGCAGACGATGGTGACTCCACTGACCACCAGAGTCCCCAGGTTAGTTTCAGGCAGAAGAGAGCCAATCTCCAGCACTGTCTGTGAAAGAAGAGGGGAAAGGATTTGGTAGAAATGATGCTTGACCAATCCCTAGTTCTAATCCAGAAGGGTCTAGAACCAGACAATAGAGGTTGAAAAGCCTCCGTCCAAACTTGAGATGATCCAACCACAGCTGCTAATTTGTATCACGCTTTCATATAATCAAAATCTGTGTTGTTTCTCAGTCCTGTATGTTGTTTTTCCCCTTTTTTACGTGTAAGCAGTCATAGATAGAACTCCAAACCCACTCGTCTTTGTAAAGTTTTGTCCAAGCGTGTGGTTCTGGCTCGTCAGGTAAGGAGAAGCGTGTGGTGAACTGTTGTACCATTTTGTGTCACTAGATCGAGTCATGAGCATCTACTATTCCAACAGTTCATGAATATTTAAAAAGATTACTACATTACATTCACCAAAAAAAAAAAAAAAAAAAAAACTGAAAAAAAAAAAAAAAAAAAGATTTTATTTTTTGTAACATTAAAGAGGGGGGATTTTACTTCTATGGGGTATTAAAGGGATATGCCACTGCGTAACAGGGGAACTGCCTTCCTGGTGCGTAACAGGGATTCCCCTGTGTGCTGTTACGCAGTGTGGTGTGTGCTTCGGCTGTCTTTTTCCGCACTAAAAAATAGTTCCCACCCAAAATGACCAGGTCAAGCTCTCCGTGTTGATTTGCACATTTATTTGCACTCCATATGAATGCGCACTACACAGAAAGTAATTGGGAAACGCATCGAGCAAATTAATTCCTTTTGGCCGAAATCTTTCTCTGGCGCCGTTAGATTTCAGTCTAACGCGGAGTAGCTGCAGATACCGCGGTGGTCAGTGCTGACAGACCTGGACAATGGCTGCGTCACCAGAAAAACGCTTTCCACCACTTATTTTAGTCTCTGGACTGTGGGGAGATGCCCAAGTTTGACCTGGGGGTGGCATATCCCTTTAACTGCTAACACATAGTACATTTAGATTACCATGTTGCTTTTTATTGTTTTGAAAATGCTGAAGTATTGTTTTCGAAGTTTCACTTTCATTTTTGATGTTCTGAGTCTCCCCTCCCTTTGCTCCCTGCACTAAGTCACTCCCCCTTCAGAGCACTACTCTGAAGAGGGAATTGCCGTGCATTTTGCAAATAAAACTACTGCACATCACATCAAGTTTGTGAAGTTGAAGTGTATTGTTTTGTTTTGTATCATGCGTTTGTGTATTTATTGTGTGCTGAACATTGCACAGAATATGTGAATGAAACAAAACACAACTCCATGTATGTTTTTTTAAGAGGTAACAACATTCTAACATTCTAAAGCTCACAGGACTACATTTTTGCATAAAGAAACACTACACGATGGGTGAATTTCTCATGAGTTCTTACATAGATGAGAGCCAGAGGTCCGCTGAACCTGGTGGGGCTGATCCCAAACGTGTACTTGAGCTGGGAGACAATGACGTGGATGGCTGCTCCGGTGGTGTACCCTCGGACCAGCGGCTCTGACAGGTATGTGACCACGAAACCAAACTGTACCAGGCCCAACAGCACCTGAGGGAGGCAAGGGGAAATACAACATAATTAAAGTCGGACTAAGCATCTAAACTCCACCCATAGCTACATTTCAGATAAAGCTGCAAACTTGGGCAGCACCTGGAGGACTAAAGAAAAGAGTGAGTGGATGGGAGGGGTGTGGTCTAGGGGTATAAGGAACCGTGTGATTGGTCTATCCATGCTTTAAACTCCTGCAGCCACGTGTTTGTATCAGAAACACTGGGCTGTGATCAGGGCAGTCTTTTGTGATGTCACCAACTACTTGAAAGGCTATTGAGGGCAGCACAAACTAAGATTTTCTGACTGTAAAGCTGCAAATTTGCACTTACAGATCATGTCCATGTCTGGGAACATGTCAGTGACTCCTAGGATTTCAGCAGATTTCAGGCTCTCCGGGGGGCAGGGATAGGTGTATTGCTCAGGTATGAGTGGATGTGTGGCTACAGAAGTTTGAGACGTTTCTTTTCATCATTTACGCTTCATCTGCATTTAACACATGGGTCATTAAAGGTCCCATGGCATGAAATTTTCACTTTCTGAGGTTTTTGAACGTTAATGTGAGCTCCCCTACCCTGTTTAGGCCCCCCCATGGTTAAAAGTTGCGAAATGTCTAAACTGAGCCTTTTCTGCGTTACAAAAAATCGGAGCTCAAACGGGCGATTTTGAACAAGGCACCTTATTGACGTCAGATCGAAAAAAGAAATGCAAATGCAGTTCCACCCCCGTCTGTCTGTACTCAGCGTCTCTGTAAATCACGCCCAGAGAGTTTGGACTGCGAATGCGCTAGGCAATGCGAAATGCGTTTTTCTATTTGCCTGGAGGCACGTCCGAGTGTTTCTAGGCTCGGAAGTCCTTTATCTGAGCCTCTGGACCTTTGAACAGCAGTGGTTTAATTTTATTTTCTGTGGAAATGTGTTTATTTTTCAATGGAACGCTTCAAATCTCTCCCCCCTGCAAAAACAAGGAAATGGATCAGCTGTGGGCTCTGAGCTCTGAGCGGAGAGTTTGGCCACGCCCCCACCCTCTACTATAGGCCAGCTCTTTTCTCCTCATTTGCATTCAAGCAACAACGCCCATTATGGAGTGTTCAGAGAGAGAAAAATTACTCTTTCTCATCTTATCTCTGTTTCTCATGCACTGAGTGTTGATTTTGAAGAAGGATTCATTTACAGTATTAGGGAACCATTAAGGAGCCATATAAAAGCATCAAGAAGTACCATGTCATGGGATCTTTAAGACATATCCCACTCACTAATGTTCATTCAACATCATAACTTTTTTATCGCATAGTGATAAACTTTTAGTGCACTGACAACAGTGCTATCTAACGCTGCAACTTCATGTTACCCGCACAGACAGCGGCGCTTTCTGCACACAGGCTGCACCACATCCGCTGTGCTGATAAACGACTAATCCGTCCATACATTAGACGCATCGTTGTAAAAGCCGCAGGGTTCAAAGTGTGAGAAAAAAGTAGCGGCTTATCGTTACGGTTAATGTTTATAGCGAAACAAAAAAAAGTGGATTTAGTGTTTTGTTCCACTGTAACAAGAATGTCTTTTTAAAGCCAAACAATGAGGATAAAATGTCCTTAAAGTTTAGGTAAGGATGTGAGAGATACAGTATAATAAATAATGGTGCTAGTTTTGACTGTGTTTGAGCATTTCCAGAAATGCAGAATTTGTGGAGGGTAATTGGTCTGTCGTAGTGATCAATATCTATTTAAAAGAGTCCAAGGAAGGAGCAATGAACAGACAAATGAAGGAAGTCTCCCTGATTGGCTGATGTTTTTGTTTTTTAGACTTAAATACTTAGACAAACTTTACTGTCCCAGAAGGGAAATTATTTGTGCACAGCAGCTTACACACCACAATATAATAAAAAAGACCAAAACTATAAATGGTAATAATAAATTCTAAGTAAAAAAGTAGCAAAAATATAGGAATAAATACAAAATATAGAAATGTTTATTGTGCATTCACTTTGAAACTAAGAGTTATTTTCATTATTCGTATTGAAGGAGTTAAAAGATGTATTGTGTTTTCTGTTTGTGCAACCACTCTGCCTTGAGTTATAGGGGGGTCTGGAGAGAAAAGGTCATGAGAGGGCATGAGAAGAGACTGATAAGGAATCTACATCTACATTCCTCTCCAGCTTGCCTCCAGAAGGGGGAAGACCACTCCAAGCCACACCTCTCCTCTTGCACATTCATGCATATTCATTTCATGTGTTTTATATACGGATGTCTCTGAGTCAGTGGTTAGGTTTCTGGGGAGATAGCGGCGTGAACTAACCATTGTTTAGGACTCAGAACCTCCAGAGCTCTGCTTAGAAATATTGTATCAGGGAATAAAGCGTTCATTTACTTGAATCGTCCGAATCCTAGTTATCTTTCTGGTATGTATTATTAGCTGATAGAATAGTATAGTGTTGACTTTATTCCATACCCTTACAGTGAACGAACACGCAAAGTTGGCTTACGTGGACAGGAAGTAAGTACAGGAAACAATATGGGATTCTGAAATAGTTTATTTGTGTTAACAGAAAAGCCAACAAAAAAGGAAGATAATGCTTTAATTGGTGACTCCGACGTTGGCTGGAGGGGGGAAGTGGTCAACACTTGGACCGGTGGCTGACGGACACTGCGTACGATCCGGACCAACCCAATAGCGCCTCGCGGTAGACATACCAGATCTACACTCCACGGCTGATGTCAATTTTCCCTTGGGCGCCCACAACTTAAGGTAAGACTATTTTGATTCTCTATTATTTTTTGAGATCAAAGTAAGTCTATTGGCTATTTTTCTAAATTTAGTAAATGTGGGATTATTGACATTGGTTTGAATATTGTCGTTTTGACCTCGTGGATTGTAATAGTGTCGTTTAAATTGCTAAAATCTGTGATATTAAATTAAATTAAATTAAAAGTGAAATAATTGTATATACTTCGTGATAAAGGAAATAGAACTACGCGCTACTCGTTAGGAGTTTTAAAAGGTCTCGGACTCGCGCGGGAGGATCTCCTTGCAACCCGGACGCGGGGAGCGGAATAAAACGTTACTGGTAGAGCGAAGTCAGACTGAGGAGCTGACGTAAAACCTTAAAGGGCTAAGCTAGCTAAGAGCCCGCATTAAAGTAGCAGGTTTAGAAGCCTCTGTTATTAGTTACGCGGAACACGGATTCTGAGCGGGGGTAACAGTTAAATAATTACAGTAAGTATATACATAGGTTTAGACGCCTTTTACTACTAGTTACGCGGGACAAGGATCCTGAGCGGGGGTAGTAATAAAATAATTTGGTAAGTAAATCACAGTAACAATTGGATAACATGGCGCAGGGAAAACCTGAAGTACAGACACTGGAAGTTTGGTTGGAGAGAGCATGGACAAAAATGCCTCAATCGGCATGGTGGAAAAAGGGTAAGTTGAGTGATTTAACAGGAAAGTGCAGAAAATTGCTTGAGGATGCACAGAAACCAGCGGAAGGACAGATGCCACTGACCAAATTGATCGGTGACCTTACACCGTTGAATATGGACGCAGTAAATGAGTTAAGTATGATAAGAAGGGACTTGGCAAGTGGACAAATGGATAAACACAAAAAAGAGGAACTGAAAAGCAGAAAGAAGGAACTGAAAGAACAGCAACAATGGTTGGGCCCTCTGTTTGAAACCTTAACTGGAATGTGGGCCCGCACAAGAATAATCTACCCGACCATGCGGGTAAAAAATAAGAAGTCGGACAGTTCAGAACGCCCTCCGGCGTACACAGAGACAAGCAAGCACCAGGTAAGTAGCCCCACTGCGCCATCTGGCGGCAGTGGATTATATCCACTCTTAGCTCTACATGGACTTATGAATGCAGACATACAACCCTCACAACCACTGACGGAAAAACAAGTTGAAGATGTCCGGGAGCATTTGTTTACACAACTCGATTTACCAAAAGCAGAGAAGAAAAAATTGAGTAAACAAACAGAGGAATTGGCTAAAGCCTTGGCTGGGGCAGACATTGTGGATACGTTAAACAAATTAGCAAAGCAGGTAAGTAAAACACAGGAAGACATGGAAGCAACACTGGAACAACAAGCGCAAGGATTGGAAGAACTGAAGATGAAAATAAAAGAAGAATGTTCACAAGCTACAGCCCCTGCCCTAAAGGATATAACAGACAAATTGGAAGACTTACGCTTGGCTCCAGCACAGCCCGGCGCGAAGCCCAAGGCGACATACAAATCCCAGTGGTCGGATGAGGAGGACAGTGACAGTGCAGGCAAGGATATGTTACTAGAACAAATTAACGCCCTGAACAAATCCATATACGCATCACAAATGACACTTAAGTACTTGCGTAACGAAAAGAAGCATACTACAGATGAAGGGGTTAAAGGTAGTCTAGATACCCAAATGAACGATCTAAATGAAAACATAAAAGCCGAAAGAGACAAAATTGAACAGCTCCGTGCTGCACTGACAGATAGGCCAAAGGGTAAAACACAGTACAATTTCCCACTACTGGCAACAGGCCCAGCAGTAGCTGGGGTAGTGCCACGGGTGTACAAACCCATGGCAGCCGCAGAATTGATCCTACTAAAAGATAAGTTACCACCATTATCGCAGGGAGGCGCACCATGGTACACAACAATGCGTGCACACACAAGTCATCTCACTCTGGCACTGGCAGATATTAAGCTCCTCATGGTGGAGTGTTCCTCCGCCCACGTAGCTACGTCTATTTTCCGCGATTTGGGTCTCGACGATGAAGATATGGAAGGACCCTTCGCGCCCTTTGCTGATGACATATTGCGTAATTTAATAGAGCGTTATCCAGTAATGACTCCAACGCCTCCAACCTTGACTCCATTCGTCACAGGACAGAGTCCTACCGCCTTTATGGAAGCCTGTATTGAGGCTTACACTAAATCTATGCATGTACATCCGTATAGACAACCACAAACAGTCTGCCTGTTCTTACAGCAGGTAATTGCGGCTTTACCGCAACCCATTCAGACGGCACTTAGGGCTGTACCTGGCTTGACGGGCAATCATGAACTTTTCCTGATCCACTTGAGACACCACGCTGATTTATACAATCAACAAGAGAAAGACAAAACCAGTAAAAATGTATCGCTTCAGGAGGAGTTGCTGAGACTGCAGGTTGCGGATGCCAGGAGTGCGGCCACCAAAACTCGTAAAGATAAACAAGAGGCGGGAACCGCAAAGCAGATGGTAGCCACT
Organism: Paratrypauchen microcephalus; assembly: GCA_036785185.1. Lineage (NCBI taxonomy): Eukaryota > Metazoa > Chordata > Actinopteri > Gobiiformes > Gobiidae > Paratrypauchen > Paratrypauchen microcephalus. The sequence goes on from JAVJIX010000036.1 coordinate 2,197,884, forward strand.
ACTCCAGTTGCTGAGCCAACACCTGCACCTCATGCACCCACACCAGCCCCAACACCAGTAAACGTCTTATACGTGACACCACAACCCCAGTTTTCTGGAAACAACAACTGGAGAGGACAGAGCAGGGGCAGAGGACGTGGCAGAGGAGGAGGTGGAATGAGAGTGAATTATGGTGGACAGAATGAAGCATGTTATAACTGTGGACAGAATGGACATTTTGCCCGTGAATGCAATACACCCCCTCAAAACCCTCGTCGTGGGGTTATCAACCTGGATATGGAAGAGGTCGTGGCCAAAACCAAAACAACAATGGACAAGGGCCACACGGACGGCAAGGTCCAGCGCCCTGGGGACCCCAGGGGCTGTACTACGAAGCTGAATTCTGAGGAGGCCCAATGAGTCTTGTCGCCACCCCTGAACCGCTGGTACCCGTGGAGGTGGGTGGTAGTAAGATCAATATGCTCGTCGACACTGGAGCTACACACTCTACGGTCCAAAAGGTTCAGCCTTCTGACCTAAGCGACAAGAGCATTAACCTATCGGGACTCATGGGACATTCTAAACCTCTACGGATCACAAAACCAATGACTTTCAAATTGGCTGGTCAAGCAATAACTATGCCGGCTATTCACTCTCCACAAACTCCTGTTAACCTGTTGGGCAGAGACATTTTACAAATGACTGGAGCTACTATACTTTGCCACCCAGAAGGCCTACAGGTCACTTGGCCCAATGGACAAAGTGTTGTTTGTTCTGGCTCGCCTGGATATAGAGCTTATCTTTGCCAACCTGGTGAGGACCCTCACTCTAAGATATACTGGGGATTTTACAACCACAATCCATCGAAAATGAAGGACTTTTCTACAACATGCTCCAATGGAAGCCGTGGTTCTTCTCTCGTTTCCCATTCTCCCCTCCTGCCGATCCTCTACACGTGACCATGTACTATGACCGTCAGGGTGATGATGAGCTATATGAGGACTCATTTCTAGCTATCAAACATCATGACTATTCCATCACTAGTACTTGTATATATGTTCACAAAACTGGCGTGGTGGCTGCAGTTCAATTACCAAGCGAGCTGAAACCTTTCTTTAAAAGAGATGATTTGACAGACCCACATTGCTCATTGTTTTTGGGTCTAGGAACAGAGGCTAGAGAATTAGGGCCTCTAACAAACAAGTTAAACAAAGTTGTTGATTGGGTCCCCACTCCTATACCTGATTTGCTATTCAGCCACTCCACTGAAGCCTACAAAATTATTCTTCCACATGTGACTGACGTGATCAAAATGGACGAAGAAACTCTAGACAGATCACATGGTAGAGAACTGACAGATCATGACTCGGCTGAGGACATGCTTAATCAATTTCCAGAAGAACTTTGGGCCAAAGACGGCTCTGACATTGGTAAGTGTCTCACTTGTGATCCAGTTGTATTGACCGTGCAGCCAGACAGTCGTGTTTATGTTCCACAGCGTCTTTACAGAAATAAGAACCAATTCAAAGGCGTTGACGAGGCACTCAGAGATCTTTGGAAAGCTGGAGTGTTGGAAATTTCCGACTCAACATGGAACACTCCTTTAAATCCGGTCCCAAAACCAGATGGTTCTTTCCGTCCGGCACATGATTTGCGCAAAGTCAATGATGTGACCACGACACCTCTTCTTCCAGTGCCAGACCCACACAAGTGCCTATCCATCCTGACACCTGACATGACACATTTCTCAGTAATCGATTTAAAACACGCATTCTATTCTATTCCTTTGGCTAAAGAGAGTAGGTATCAGTTTGCATTCACACACTGTGGCGTTAAGTTACAGTATACTGTACTGCCACAAGGACACAGAAATAGCCCAGGTATATTTAATGATTGCCTCCGGAAATGTTTGGCGGACACCCAGGTCCCGGACGGGTCTGTGGTGATTCAATACGTCGATGATATCTTAATTGGCTCTCGATCTGCGACGGACTGCTTGACCACTACATCTAACGTCCTGTCCAAACTCCTGACCCATGGATTCAAAGTGTCTAAATCCAAATTACAGTGTTGTCGCCCTCAGGTCAACTTCTTAGGCAAAATCATCACATCCGGGGCCATTCGCCCCTCACCGAGCCAGCAACAAGCTATCCTTAAGACACCTCGCCCAGAAACAGTCAAAGACCTGCTTTCCTTTTTAGGACTAACGAACTACTCTCGTGGACATGTGCCAGACTATACAGGTAAGACTGCTCCTTTGCGAACCATCATTAAAACTGCCGGAGTTCGTGACTTAAATCGCCCTTTGGTTTGGACCCCAGAAGCTGACACCGCTTTCCTTGTTCTGAAACAGAATCTGGCTTCCTGTGCTGATCTGGCTCTCCCAGACTATAGTAAGCCATTCTACCTTGACACAACGTTAACTCCGACATCCGGATATGGGACATTATGGCAGAAAGCACCAACAGGTGACAGACGTATATTATTATACGTCTCCACGCTTTTGGATCCGGTAGCTAAGAAGGCCCCCTCCTGTGTTTTATATGCTGATACTTTGACAAAACTGTTGACCAAATGTGCCCATGTAGTTATGGGCCACCCATTGACAATCTACACATGTCACTCTGTGGTGGCATATGTTCAATCTAAAGTTTTTGCCCTGACTCCTCAGCGACAGAGGAAACTTTCAGCAGTTCTAACTGCTCCCAATCTTACTTTTGCCCCAGACACCCTTTCCAACTCGTCATCTGGTCTGGCTGTTCAGGGCTCCTCCCACAACTGTGAAGCCTATTCTCAAGCTGAGACTCTGATCCGTCCTGATTTATCTGCCTCCGTTATTCCGGACTCTCTTCTCCTTTTCACTGATGGACATTGTCACAGACAGGATGACGGCTCACTACGTGCTGCAGCAGCTGTAGTGCATTTTAAGGACAAAACTGACATCCCTACTGTCTCAATGTGGGGACCTGAACTTGGACGTTCAGCTCAATATGCTGAACTAAAAGCTATTCTTATGGCTCTTGATTTTGCTGGGGATAACCCGTGTACGATTTTTACAGATTCTCAGTTTGTACATGGTGGCATTACCCGTGACTTGCCCACGTGGCGCAGATGTGACTTTCTCACTGCACAAGGACAGCCGATTGCTCACCGTGATCTATGGGAAGAAATTGCCGAAAAACTATTGATCCCTGAGAAATTAGCTGTTGTAAAAGTGCCAGGCCATTCAAAGGCTGGTTCTATGACTGCTTTAGGCAACGCGGCTGCGGATGTAGCTGCTAAAACAGCAGGTGGGTATCAACGCGCTGGACAATATCTTATTTCTCCTACATTAGAGGTCTTTCTTTCAACTGTTCAATCCCTGGCGCAACCAGGGGAAGAACAGTATTGGCTTTCCCAGGGTGCCCTTTGTGACGCCTCTGGTATCTATTTCCAGGGGGATTCCCCTAACATCCCCCACACGCTAAAGTCTCTAGGATTTGATCTACCTGAAGTAGCACATCCGTTCACCCTGAATGAGATACATCATCGACACAGCCAAGAAGACCCAGATTTTTGGGAAAGAGCTAGAGGTGCTGACAGGTACGAGGACAATATTTATAGGGGACCTACAGGTTTGCCGTATGTTTCCCCTAACATTGTTTTCGAACTGCTGACTACACTCCATGGTAAGGCCCATTACAATGCAGGACACATGGCGGAGCTCTTACAACGTGAATGGTACCATCCAAATCCTCTTAAACTATGCCGTGATTTCACGCGCTCATGTATTACATGTGCTACCTACAACCCACAACCGCACAAAAACATTCCAGGTAAGTTACGCTGTGGTCAATTCCCTGGTCAGATAATTCATTGTGATTTCACAGACATGATCACGCCCTGTAAAGGTAAACGATACCTCCTCTCTATCATTGACTCATTCTCGGGTTGGACTCAATTCTACCCGTGCAAATCTGAAACGGCAGCTGTCATCATTCAGGCCTTAGTCACAGACTGGATTCCTAATCATGGTGTACCGACAGAAGTTCACTCGGACAATGGTAAACAGTTTACATCTAGAGATGTTGCTGAGGTTTGTAAGCTGTTGGGCATCACAAAATCTTTCTCCTGCGTGTACCATCCCGGGGAAATGCTATGGTTGAACGCTGTCATCGCACTCTCAAACAATTCTTGGCCAAAATGTGCGCGGACGCTAAAACAACTAATTGGTTATCTCAACTTCCAGCGGCAAACATGGCCATGCATAATTTGGTCAACTCTCGAAATGGCTATTCCCCATATGAACTCACACACGGTCGTTGTATGCCAACGGGAAATGCCCCTATTGATCCACAACTCATATTCCACTATTTCCAATACAAGCCTTACTTTGAGACTCTTAGAGGTTTAGTGACTGGCTTAACCACTTTCTCAGATCCAACTCTCATCTCTGATCACACCTCTCATTTACCCTCAAAGGTTTATGTGAAACAAGCTGTTCGTGGATCTTGGGCCTCCCCACGCTACAAGGGCTCCTTTGAAGTCACTCACAGGACATCACACGCCTTTAAAGTTAAAGGCTCAGACAACTGGTTTCATCACTCATTTGCCAAACCTTATTATGGAAGTGGATCTGGAGGCTCCACTGAAGGGGGAGGACAACAGGGACAGGATCAGGGACAGGGCACCTCCTCGTCCACAAACACCACAGTCTGATTATGATTCAGACAGATTACCTGCTTTAACTTTTAAGAGATGGTTTTTAGGTCCTAGTCATTTACCAGGACCATTTTGGAGAGTTCCAATGTGGCTGTGTGTTCTGTCTTTGGTCATCATAATAGTGACAGTCCCATTATTAATGTTCTGGCATGAAACTCCTCTAAAAGATACACAGTTAGTAATGGTGGCCACTAGACGGCACATACAGTCCCGGACACGAGTTGAACAATGGCTCATGGATGGTGTGAAGAATCATTCTGTGTCAGATGTAACCTTGTCTTTTTTTGCAGAGGGACGAGCTTCTAGGAAACGCAGAGCGCTAATCGACTCACATCAGGAGGAAGACAATATTTGGGTCAAATTGGCACACTATATAGCTAACATCACAAATGTCACTAAACCATGTTGGGTGTGTTCTCTAAAACCACACCATTCAGGAGAATCTCCCAGCTCATTTCCAGTCCCAATTTCTGCTATAGACTTAGTGTGCTGGTTACGAGTATTTCAATGGTACTTTCGAGGCAGTAGTAAGAATAGGCAAACCGAATACCCATGGTGCACAGTTAATGCCTCATATTCTCAATGGACAACCCCTGTAAATTGGACCAGTAAATCCAATACGACACTCCTTAAAGGACTGTCATTTGCCAGGTACCCCTGGCCAGCGCCTCTAGCCATTCGGCAGAAGTGCTCTATAAAATCCCATCTCTTGGGAAATCAAGAAGCTGAGGTATATCTACGGGTGCCTCCGGAAAATGGTACAATGGTCAGTGATTGGGCACAACCAGGAGATGTATACTTAAACTTTAAGTCGCAATATGCCCCAGGTGGGGGATACCCATTTAATATATCTGCCCTAATACCAAACACTACAGGTGTAAAGTTTGCCTTTTTATTATTACCAGGAGAATGGGGCTACCCCACTCCCCCAGGCATGGTTTGGTTATGTGGAGAAAAGGCTTATTGGTTTTTACAAAAAAAACTGGTGTGGAACGTGTACTTTAGCCAGATTGACACCCAGCTCCATTGTAATCTCAGACTCACTAATGAGTGAAGCCCTACAAAAATACGGACATCATAATGTACATCAGCATCATGCCAAATGTAGATCATTCAAACCAGTACAAGCGTATGTCCCCCTTAGCGACTATGGAGGTAGAACACCGTTGTACAGTTATGGTCAGGGGTTATTATATACAGCAATCCCTATGCTGGGTACTTCCTCACTAGTTAAACGAATGAATGAAGTATGGTGGACTTTGGAGAACATAACCAACATAATGGGTGAAATTGTAGATCAGTTGAAAGATAACAGTGAACTGAAGGCAGTAGCAGAAATGGCTACTCAAAACAGGTTAGGATTAGATGCTCTGTATGCAGAACAAGGTGGGATGTGTGCAGCTGTTGGCATTGACCACTGCTGTACTTACATACCGGATAATTCGGCTAATTGGACTGAAATCAGGCGTAAAATTGACAGTCTTAAGAACTTTCTAGAATCCCAAGAATCTGGTGACACTGGCTCCTCTTGGTGGGATTGGCTCACCTCTGGTTCCTGGAAGGCCGTTCTTCAACGTGTTGTGGTAACTCTTTTGATAATTTTGGTAATTGTGTTGATTGTTTTTGGATGTGTTGTGCCTTGCATTTTTAAGTGTATTTCTAGATCTATGCAACAAACGACCGCAGGAATATTCATTCAACATCCTCCTTCCAAACTGTATGAAGGAATTGAATTGCTGAACGGGCCTATGTCTGAAGGGGGTGATGAGAATGTGGAGGATGAAATGGAAAAGGCCATGAGAAAAGAAATGGAATGGAATGATCAGGAGGAGGACTGTAATGGAGACTGCGGTATTGATTTCATGAATGAGTAATCAAATGTTTTTGGGAAGTGTTATGTTTTCTTTTTCAGAGTTGTGTGTACCATTGGATTGTATACGAGGGTCAAATACTACAGGATGTTCTGAGAATTTGTTTCTGTGCATCTCTGTTATATCGTAAGGGCTTATCGCAATGGAGCACGAGAAGGCTGAGGGATGATGGTTTTGAAAAAAAAAAAAAAAAACTTTTTACATTTTTACCATTTTATATTTTAACATTTCACGATTTTATATTTTTCTAGTTGAAGTTGTACATTTTTCAAGTTTTTACAATTACAAGTTGAATGTTAATGTTTTCAGGGATAAATACTTTTGGTCCACAGGTAATGATTGCTGTGAGGTCCAAGAGACCTCAGAAGGGGGAATTGAAGGAGTTAAAAGATGTATTGTGTTTTCTGTTTGTGCAACCACTCTGCCTTGAGTTATAGGGGGGTCTGGAGAGAAAAGGTCATGAGAGGGCATGAGAAGAGACTGATAAGGAATCTACATCTACATTCCTCTCCAGCTTGCCTCCAGAAGGGGGAAGACCACTCCAAGCCACACCTCTCCTCTTGCACATTCATGCATATTCATTTCATGTGTTTTATATACGGATGTCTCTGAGTCAGTGGTTAGGTTTCTGGGGAGATAGCGGCGTGAACTAACCATTGTTTAGGACTCAGAACCTCCAGAGCTCTGCTTAGAAATATTGTATCAGGGAATAAAGCGTTCATTTACTTGAATCGTCCGAATCCTAGTTATCTTTCTGGTATGTATTATTAGCTGATAGAATAGTATAGTGTTGACTTTATTCCATACCCTTACAGTGAACGAACACGCAAAGTTGGCTTACGTGGACAGGAAGTAAGTACAGGAAACAATATGGGATTCTGAAATAGTTTATTTGTGTTAACAGAAAAGCCAACAAAAAAGGAAGATAATGCTTTAGTATTATTATTCATATTATTCATTATTTTCAAGTAACAAAAAAAATATATATACTGTATATATTTCTGAATTAATTACCTGAAATAATCCAGAAACAAAGGTGACAGCCGCTGCCACTTTGACCCTCTCTGCGTCTCGGAGCGTGGCGTTTACGATGGCCTCTCCTGTTACATTCTCCAAGAAGTTTGAATCTGGGGCCAGTCTTTCTGTCACTCCCCCGATCATCACACTCATCACTGCATATGTACCTGCACAAAAACAAAGCACACTTAGACTTAGACAAACTTTATTGATCCACAAGGGAAATTGTTTTGGGAACAGTAGCTCACTCATCAAATATAATATATAATACAGTGGTACCTCACCTTACGAAATTAATTCGTTCCAGAAGTGGTTTCGTAACGTGAAAAATTCGTAAGTTGAGTAGCTATTTCAATGGAAAAAGCCTGATTCGTTCCAAGGCCCCGATCCAAGTTTTTTTTTTAAATAGTGTAACTTTTTTTATAGTGTAACATTGTGTTCTGTGTGTTTCTCACATTTGTCTCTCGTTTAAACACTCAAACTTTCATAGATTTTCAACAAAATGTATTAACAGTGAAGTGTGTGTGTGTGTGTGTGTGTGTGGGGGGGGGGGGGGGGACTGCGCTCTGACACGTGTGATAGCGCAGCATGACCCGGCGCGGAGCTGACAGCAGGTCTAGACCAAGGTCTAAACCTGGACTGGACCAGGACTAAACCTGGACTAAACCTGGACTAAACCTGGACTAAACCAGGACTAAACCAGGACTAAACCAGGTGGATTAAAGCAGCGAGGAGGGGACTGCACGCAGTCTGAGCGCATGAACGCATGAATGAGACCCATGCAAGAGCCGCGGGCTCCTCCTGGTTTAGTCCAGGTTTAGTCCTGGTTTAGTCCAGACCACCGCGGCTCCTCTAGACCTCCTCTAGACCTGGTCAGGTCTAGAGGGGGTCTAGACCACCGTGCCTCTTGCATGGGTCTCGTTCATGCGTTCATGCGCTCAGACTGCGTGCAGTCCCCTCCTCGCTGCTTTAATCCACCTGGTCTAGTCCTGGTTTAGTCCAGGTTTAGTCCTGGTTTAGTCCTGGTTTAGTCCTGGTTTAGTCCTGGTTTAGTCCTGGTCCAGTCCAGGTTTAGACCTTGGTCTAGACCTGCTGTCAGCTCCGCGCCGGGTCATGCTGCGCTATCACACACGTGTCAGAGCGCAGTCTTCTCCCCCCTCCCCCTTCCCCCCACACTTCACTGTTAATAATTTATGAAAGTTTGAGTGTTTAAACGAGAGACAAATGTGAGAAAAGTTTAAATCCAGTCTGAGAAAAGCGTATAATGTGTGTGGCTGAACGCGCATTATTTGAATTTTTGAGATTTCGCGTTTCGTAACTTGAATTTTCTTTCGTATCTAGAGACCAAAATTTACCGTGAAGGCGTTTCGTAACTTGAAATTTCCGTTTGTTGGGTCATTCGTAAGGTGAGGTACCACTGTATATAATAGAGGGTAAAAAGTATCAAATACAATATGATATAAGATGTACTATCCCAGCTATATAGGGATTGTAGGGAGTATTGTCTAGGAAGTATTATCTATTGCACACTATAAGAGATAAGATAAGAGATAAGATATGGACAATGTGGTATTATACTGTACTGAGGTGTAGATTAAAGTCCTATAGAACGCCTCATTGACTCTTGTGAGCTTTAAGCCATGTTCGAATGCTGTTACCTCCTCAAAAACATACCTGGAGTTATGTTTTGTTTCATTCACACATTTGAGTAATCCTGCATTATCAGGCTGCCAGTTTAAAATTCTCTGTTCCACCTTGTGATGTCATGAAGTTGTAGTTTTCAAAGCTAACAGCTACATTTTACCTTTAGTTCAGCAGAAATGGGCAATTATCCAAATGGTTATGCAGTTTAAAAACACAGTAGAGCAGTTCCATGAGGTGGAACGATGTGTTTTCTGTTTGAGAGAAGAACTCAGTTTAAATATGCAGGATTATTGTGTTAAATGTGAGTGAATGAAACAAAACACAACTCCAGGTATGTTTTTGATGAATAGGTTAGGATAAAATAGCTGCCTGCTTCAAAGTTTTTCATTAAATATCAGAACGAGTCTGATGAAGGTTAGATATTAAACTTCGATCGGAAAATCAATAAATATGAATTGAATATGCATGTGATACGTACCCACAGAGATGTGTTTGGAGGTGCCAAATAAGAAGTAGATCAGAACTGGGTAAAAGGACGAGTACAGACCGTAGACGGCAGGGACAGAGGCCAGGAGTGCATACGCCATTCCTACAACCAGAGGAGATAATACACATACAGCTCTGGAAAAAAATAAGAGGCCACTGCATTTTTTTCTGAAATCAGCATCTCTACATGTATTACAACCATTCCATTCCAGCGTCTGTTGAATTCCAACACAAACACAAAGCTGAGCTACTTCAGTTCTTGCACCAGGAGTGGAATAAAGTCACCCAAGAACAATGTGAAAGACTTGTGGAGAGCATGCCAAGACGCATGAAAGCTGTGATTAAAAATAAGGGTTATTCTTCTTCTTTACTTTCTTTATTAGTTTATTTGACAGGGACAATGTGCAAAAACATTAAAGATGCTTTACACCAGATTATAGCTGAAGCTAGTTTCCATCTGTAGTCCCTGAGCAGGTGAGAAATACAATATTGATGCACCAAATATTGATTTCTGAACTCTTCTTAAGTGTAAACATTAGTATTATGTTGTTTTAAAATGAATTTAATCTTGTTTCTTTGCATTGTTTGAGGTCTAAAAACATGTATGTTTTTTGTTATTTTGACCATTTGTCATTTTCTGCAAATAAATGCTCTAAACGATAATATTTTTAGTTGGAATTTGGGGAAAATGTTGTCAGTAGTTTATAGACTCAAACAAAAACGTTCCTTTTGCCCAAACATACTTATAAGTAGTAAAATTAGAATAATAATAATAATTCATTGCATTTTATATAGCGCCTTTCATGACACCCAAAGCGCTTTACAGTTCATTGTTCATTCACTCCACACTTGGTGGTGGTAAGCTACTTTCTGTAGCCACAGCTGCCCTGGGGCAGACTGATGGAAGCCAGGCTGCCAATCTGCACCATCGGCCCCTCCGACCACCTCCAACACTCACGCACACTCCACTTTCATACTAGGCAATGTGGGTGAAGTGTCTTGCCTAAGGACACAGCAACAGTTTTTTGCAACTGGCGCCCCACTGTGGCACCTGGAATTCCCAGCGGTCTCCCATCCAAGTACTAACCAGGCCCTGCCTTGCTTAGCTTCTGAGATCTGACGGGATCAGGCTTTGACAGGCAGGTATGGCCAAAAAAAGAAAAACTGATCATTTTGCAGTGGTCTCTTATTTTTTTTCCAGATGCTGTATAAGGTCTAAGGTCACTGGGTCAATCTCCACTCACACACTGCTGTTGTGAATGGAGACTAGTTGGCCAAATTGAAAATGTCATTCAGACTAAATTTGATAGTGTACCTTACTGTACCTTGTGGGAGCTGCATGATGCCCACACTGATGCCACTGATCAAATCTCCCAGGGCGTTCTCTCTGATCGGGTACCGCGGTAACCATGATATCACGGGTACACTGGTCGTTATGGTCCTCTTTAACCTCGGACCGGAGCAGCTGCGCAAGAAGAGCACATCAAGACTGTTAAAGTGGCACTACGGTACTTTCTGGAGGTGTCACATTACCTGCGCGATACCATGAAAATAGAAAGTTAAAACCATACTTTGGAACATTCTCCATGGGACAGAGATAGGTACTGTGGAGGATTATAGCAAAGGAACAAGAATCCCATGGAAACAAGTAAGACACACCCGTCCTCCAGTCCAAATATGAGTCAGGTTTGTGGAAATGCAAGCCCCCACAGTAAAGATATATGATTTTCTATGGACACGCTGGAGGGACTATGTCTCTCGGCTGGCCTGGGAAAACTTTGGGGTCGTCCCGGAGGAGCTGGAGGAAGTGTCCAGGGTGAAGAAAGTCTGGGAGTTCATGCTTAGACTGTTGCCCCCACGACCCGGCCCCGGATGAGTGGAAGAAAATGGATGGATGGATGGATTTTCTACGTTTCCATAAAGCATTCAAAATATCTAAAAAAACACACACTTTTATTTGATTTATTTTGGTTTAAAAGTGACTTAGTGGGGCTTTAACTATGGCTAGTTTGCAATAAATATGGAGTACCTAGGGCTAACAAAACTAAACCAGGACATAAAAAGCATGCAATCTCCACTATCACACTTCTATGAGGTATTTATTTGTTACCAGATCATCATGTACCTTTTATTGTTTTGAAAATGCTATAATTCGCTGAAAGCAACATATTAAAATTACTTTCAGTTTTGCTCCCTTTGCTCCCCGTGCTAAGTCACTCCCCCCTGAAAGCGCTATAAAGTGTATTGTTTTATATCATGTTTTTGTGTATTTATTTCTTAAATGGCTGTGAGGGAGCATGGCTTTCACAGACTTGTGAGCTCATGATCTTTGGAGAGAAAGTTACAGTTCACCATAATGAGGGTTTAAACAGGGACCCGGAGAGCTTGCAGGATTACTCAAACATATATGGTTGACATATTAAACCACTTCAGACATTGTTTTGATAAGGGAACAACATTTTAACCATAGACTGCATAAAGAAGTGGACTAAAGAAGTGTGACGTCAACCATAGCATTGTTTTCCAGTCAAATGAAGTTCACACTATTTATTTAATTTGTTTAAGGACGAAATAGTGAGATAAAAACACCAGGATTATGCAGAGCGAGTTGATACAAACATTTTAAGACTAAACTGATGAGGTTCAAAGCAGCAGTTATAGAGAACGGGGTGACAGTTTTCCCATGTAAAGTCAATTGGAAATTGGGAGTCGAAGGAGTTGGAAGCACGCCCATGTTCACTTCCTATTTGGAACGTGGCGGCTCGCAGGTTGTCCATTATGTCAATTTATATCTACAGTTTATGGTTATTTTTATTTATTGACCTTTATTTAACCAGGAAATATCCCATTGAGTCCTGGCCAAGAGGCACCAGCAAACACAAAACAGTTACATATCTACAAAGATAAGACATAAAAGTTTAAAAACATTATAAAAAACAAGTGCAGATTGTGGAATTGGTCTCAAAAGCTCTCAGTTTGGATTTAAAAGTGCTCAAGGAAATTAAATCAGTTAGTTTCCAGTCTTTCTGTAGCACATTCCATGCAAAAGGTGCAGAGTAAACAAATGCCTTTTTACCCAATTCTGTACGAGCATAAGGAACAGAAAGCAACAAAAAGTCTTGTGAATGAAGAGAATACGATTCAGCATTTCTCACAGCAATTATGGTGCAAATGTACGAAGGCAGTAGTCCCAGTATTGCCTTATAAATGAAAGTGTACCAGTGACTAGTCCTCCGAGTGGCCAGAGCAGGCCATCCCACATGAGAGTATAAGTCACAGTGGTGAGTGGACATTACACTTACAGTTTGTAATGAACCTCAAAGAAGCATGATAAACAGTATCAATCATTCAAAGACATTGAGCAGCAGCATTCATGTACGAAAGATCTCCATAGTCCAACACAGATAAAAATGTTGCATTGACAAGACGCTTTTTTACATTAAAAGAAAAACAGTTTATTTCGAAAATAAAATCCCAATTTTAGCCTCAGCTTCTTCACAAGTTTATCTATATGTGGCTTGAAAGTGAGTTTGTCATCAATTAAGACACCGAGGTATTTGTACATATGAACCACCTCTATTTCACTGCCCTCAAGAGTGGACACTGTGGGAATCATTTGAGGCAATTTTTTACAATTAGAAAACAACATAAGCTTTGTCTTATCAGCATTGAGAACAAGTTTCAAGTTAATTGATGAGTGTTGGACAGTTATAAAAGCTTTCTGCAAAGATTCAACAGCCTGAACAACAGTTGCTCCACGGCAGTAAATAACTGTGTCATCAGCATAGAAATGCAAGTTTGCATCTGACACATTTAAACCTAAATCATTGATATAAATGATAAATAAGAGGGGGGCCAATACAGACCCCTGTGGCAACCCCTTGTAGACAGAAAGAAACTCAGAACACAGACCATCATATTTAATACATTGAGATCTATTGCTGAGATCATTTGAAAACAAGCTACTCTGTGCTCTGAAAAACCTGAATGAAGCAGTCTAATTTTTAAAATATCATGGTCGACGGTGTCAAACGCTTTCAACAAATCAGTAAAAAGAGATGCACAATATTGTTTCTTGTCATACAACAGTATAACAGTGTTATAACAGTAGGAAGTGCCAAAAAAGTCAATTTTGTATTATACCCCCTTTTGAAGCTGTAAAGTCCTAACCACTGTGCCACTAACACTAAACCAGGATGATATATGATTAAACTAACATAAGTCAAAAGTCTAGTGGAGGGTCCGCCACCTGCTTGTCTCCATGGAGATGTTATTGCTTTGTCTAGAATGTTCCGCAATATAGATTAAAGGAAAATTAACGTTTTTTTACAATCTGAGCCTTCTTTCGGCAATAAAACAAGTAGTTTTACTCACCCATAGCAGTTTGGTGTCAATTGGAGCAGTATCGCAGAACTTATGTTGAGCCGTTCTGTTCTACTAATGATCCCGTATCCGTTAGCGTGAGTGCTCGGGACATTACTTTGCGGTGTCCAAATAACACAAACTTTAGCACTTTTCAAATCACAGAAGATCGCTGTGTCAGGGTAGACTTTTAGTAGATTCCAAAACGGCCTGAAACCCGATATCCAGCTATAGTTTCATTTGATGACGTCATCAGAGAGGACAGTGTGCATGCGTGAACTCAGCTGTTTTGTAAACACCGCTAGTCCGAAAGAAGCTAACACCGCTCTGAACTTTACTTTTCTGTTGCGATATCGGGTTTCAGGCCGTTTTGGAATCTACTAAAAGTCTACCCTGACACAGCGATCTTCTGTGATTTGAAAAGTGCTCAAGTTTGTGTTATTTGGACACCGCAAATCAGTGCCCCGAGCACTCACGCTAACGGATACGGGATCATTAGTAGAACAGAACGGCTCAACATAAGTTCTGCGATACTGCTCCAATTGACACCAAACTGCTATGGGTGAGTAAAACTACTTGTTTTATTGCCGAAAGAAGACTCAGATTGTAAAAAAACGTTAATTTTCCTTTAAGGGCCCGTCCACACGACAACGTTTTTTGGTGGCAACTGAGAAGTTTTTATTCGTTTTGTCCTTTCGTCCACACGGCGCCGGCGTTTTTAGTGGGCGAAAACGATGTTTTTGGAAAACAGGTTCCAGAATGGAGAAATCTGAGAATGCCGGGGTCATGTTGTCGTGTGGACGAGCAAAACGCAGCTTTTGGAAAACGATGACGTCGCGATGCTTGTTTGCGGAAGAGAAAGGACTTTATGTGCATACGCTCTTTGTAGTATTGTGTTTCCGGTGGCTCTGGCTGTTTCCTGTTTACAGCACCACATATCGGTGTGGCATATGTATTACATCATTTTCACTCAGCGCTCTGTTTTCATCTGGACGCGAATATTTACTGATCCGACACGTGTGTGGATGCAAATTTATTTCAACACGCATTTTAAAAAATCCAGGAGCGTTGTCGTGTGGACGTAGTCTAAAACTATATATCACAAGCAGGTTACAGCACTACACTACATTCTAAGTCAGATCTGTTCACAGAATCTATTCACAGAAGGAATGATTGCATTTTTGAGCATTAGAAACACCCGTAATGAATAAATGCTAGATGGAAATGTTTAAAGTCCTTCTCATCTCCATGGAGACAAATAAATAGAAGACCCTCTACCCGAAAAGTTGCACAGTGCACCTTTAGGTATGGATGAAGCAGAATCAAATAAGCCAAAAGTTAAGAGTCTTACCTGACAGACTTCTTGAGCTTCTCTTTCACAGTGGTGGTGTCGTGGATTGGATGGTAGACATTGTCCACTATCTCCTCATCGAGCACGTCTCTGTGGACATTATAGTCCACTCTCCTCCGCTCTGCCATCTTTCAACTGACCAGGGACAGACCAGAGAGGCTCAGCTATGGGACAAAACCAGGATCCAAAACCCATTCAACAAAATAACACAAGTAAAGTCTGGTTCAAGGACTAAATAGCTAACCCTGAAGAAAGGACTAGTTTATAATGGGTCATAAAACACAAGTAGGTCGACAAAGATGTGTTTTTAGCCAAGTGGTCTGTGTGTAACCTTAGCAACAGATCCATGTCACCAGGTGTTTTTGAGTGATCAGATGTTCTCATTTTAACACACTTAAAACATATAAAAGTAGTGGATTATCTGATTATTCTAGTTATCCCATTTCTATTGACCATGTCATTGTACCCAGTGACAATGGAGATATTGTTTTTGAACAAAGATGGCCAACTATTGCAATAAATAAATAAATAAATACATACATACATGAATTGATAAAATGTGAATTAGGTTTATAATTAAAGGTGCATTGTCTAACTTTTCTGGTGGAGGGTCCGTCAAAGCTTTTCTCCATGGAGATGTTCTTACTTTGTCTGGAATGTTTCACAGTATGGCATTAAACCTTTCGATCTTCATGGAGACCAAACCAGGCCAAGTTACAGGTCAGATCTGTGGAGTGGCGAACCTGCTCACAGTCAGAATACCTGTTTTTCTAGGTATTTTAGAGCTATAAAGCCACCTGTAACTGAATAAATGTAAAGTAGAGCTGTTTAATGTCATACTGTGGAATATTGGAGGCAGAGCAATAGAAACAAGCAGGTGACGGACCCCCAACCAAAAAGTAGTTCTTGAGTCCAGGAACAAGATTCTATCACGAAATTGACTTACTAGACTTTTGCAGTAAATGGTAGAGTCACAGTTAAATAAATACCTTAATATACATGACATGTATACATTCATTAATAAATACATTAATTATAAATACTACTTACCTTAATCTGTTGGGGAAAATAGGTTGAAATGATCCCGTTTATTTCTTTCCTCTTAAAATCCAAGTTATTCCTTGATAAATGCAGGATTTTCAGTAACAGCCTGTTGCTTCATCTGTTACAATACTGCACGAAAGTAAAAAAAAAAACAAATAAATATTAGCGTGTGCTTTAGCTAGACCTGTTATATTATGTGTCAGCTGTGTTCATGAAGCTAACCTCTGCTTCTCTTGATATAGATTGGACATTGCTTTCAAGTGTACCAAGGTTAAAGTTCAAGCTTGTTCGCAACAGAAACACAAATCAAACTTTGCATAGAAAAAAATCATATGCAGTATTATTCACGGATTGTTTTGTGTATGTTTAATCAGTCAAATGAATAAACAATGTTGTATTTAAATTGTGAATGATAAAAACAGCTATGCCTATATCTGTTTTATGCTTATCTAGTCTAATTATTCTGCGGCTTCCTGAGGTTGTTAAGACTTTAGTGAATCAGTGAGTGTCTGTGAATCATTAGCTCAAAGCCAAAACATTATAGAGACATTGTTTCTTGGACAATCGTGGTGACTCTGAGACGTGAGTCCAGTTAGAGTCCAGAGTTCATTTTGTTCACTAAAATATTTTCATCACGTTTCAGTGTAATATCAATGTGATATCTGTGTTGACTAAAACAAAAAAAGTAAATCAAATGTTATCAAAACTACTGAAAATATAACATTTTGTGCATTTTAGTGTAAAATGGAGACCTGTTCAACTTTTCAATCCCAAATTCCCAAACCACCAACTTAAAGGTGCACTACTTAACTTTTTCCATCATTTGCTTGTTTGCTCTGCCTGAAATATTCCACAGTGTGACATTAAACAGCTCTACCTTTCATTTATTCATTTACAGGTGGTTTTATAGCTCAAAAATTCCTAGAAAAACAGACATTCTGACTGTGAGCGGGGTCGTCTTTCCACAGATCTGACCTGTCTTGTTTGGTCTCCATGACAATAGCATGGTTTAATATCATACTGTGAAACTTTCCAAAACAAAGGAATAACATCTCTGTGGAGAAGAGCATTTGACGGACTTTCCACCGGGAAAGTTACATAATGCACCTTTAATAATAATAATAATAATAATAATAATAATAATAATAATAATAATAATAATAATAATAATAATAATAATACATTTTATTTATTAGGCGCCTTTCTGGACACTCAAGGTTGCCTTACAACAAGTGTAATATACATTATAGGCAGTTAAAAGCAGTTAAAAGCAACAGTTAAAATACAAACAGTTAAAAACAAACAGTTAAACATTTAAAGGTCCCATGGCATGAAATTTTCACTTTCTGAGGTTTTTGAACGTTAATGTGAGCTCCCCTACCCTGTTTAGCTCCCCCCCCCCCCATGGTTAAAAGTTGTGAAATGTCTAAACTGAGCATTTGCGATCCTTTTCTGCGTTACAAAAAATCGGAGCTCAAACGGGCGATTTTGAACAAGGCACCTTATTGACGTCAGATCGAAAAAAGAAATGCAAATGCAGTTCCACCCCCGTCTGTCTGTACTCAGCGTCTCTGTAAATCACGCCCAGAGAGTTTGGACTGCGAATGCGCTAGGCAATGCAAAATGCGTTTTTTTATTTGCCTGGAGGCACGTCCGAGTGTTTCTAGGCTCGGAAGTCCTTTATCTGAGCCTCTGGACCTTTGAACAGCAGTGGTTTAATTTTATTTTATGTGGAAATGTGTTTATTTTTCAATGGAACGCTTCAAATCTCTCCCCCCTGCAAAAACAAGGAAATGGATCAGCTGAGAGCTCAGAGCCGAGAGCGGAGAGTTTGGCCACGCCCCCATAGGCCAGCTCTTTTTTCCTTATTTGCATTCAAGCAACAACGCCCATTATGGAGTGTTCAGAGAGAGAAAAAATACTCTTTCTCATCTTATCTCTGTTTCTGAGTGTTGATTTTGAAGAAGGATTCATTTACAGTATTAGGGAACCATTAAGGAGCCATATAAAAGCATCAAGAAGTACCATGTCATGGGACCTTTAAACAATAAAACTTTCAAAACAGTAAAACATTTAAAACATTTAAAAGGACAGTGCAGTTATAGTTGGAGTGAAAAGGCCAGTCTGAACAGATGAGTTTTGAAGTTTGGGAGTGTGTCAGTGAATGTCTAAGAACACATGTGTACAGGTCCCATCAAGCAATCACATACAATTTATCATCATTAAATAGAAAATAAACAATTTGATTGATTAAAACTCTTAAGGATTTAGTCAACTAAATGAAAATGGTATTTTTGTTTGACTAAACCTGGACTGAAACTAAAAAACAATTTAATCAAAACACTAAAATTAAATTAAATAAATTAAACGCTGTTAGTCAATGTGTCTCATAATAACACATTAATGTGGAACATTACATGCAAAGAAATAACAGCTCCATGGAGACAAGCAAGTATCAGACCCTCCACCTTAGAACTTACTTAGTGCACTTTTAAAGCACCTGTACCAATTTTTTCCGTATAGCTCAATAAATCCACAGTGTACCGTCTACATCTGATTATAAAGCATTTTTTGTTGTTTGTTTTATTATATGGGTCGTTCCAGAATTGGAGGACATTTGGGCTTTAAAATTCTTGAAAAATAAACCTTCACTTTTCTGATTTTCTGCTACATATTCATCAATAATAGGTAATAACTATTAAATGCTTGATTAGCTCATCTTATGGATCAATGATACAATTTTTATTACATGATTTATTTGGTGGAGTAACCCTGTTACTCTAATCAAATCCACACTAATGTTCGCTTTATCTCAGGAGTAGCTGTTACTGCTAATCAAGAGGAAAAACGTATTTATGTAAATAAGTAAAGGAAAAAAATAATCGTCTTATTCTGATCATATGCATAACAGGGTTGCATGAGGTAGAGTGAGACATCCAATCAAGGATAACTATATTATAAAAAAATAATGAAAATAGAAGAGAAGCACCAAATTCCTGGGGGTGCACATCAGTGAGGACCTCTCCTGGACAGTGAATACTGCATCACTGGCAAAGAGGGCTCAGAAGCGCCTCTATTTCCTCCACAAACTGAGGAGAGCTGGACCCCCCCCACCCATCATGACCACCTTCTACCGAGGCACCACTGAGAGCGTTCTGACCA